>SJYX01010180.1:534021-552267 GCA_006410675.1 Oreotragus oreotragus | reverse complement strand
CCCTGTGAGGGAGGCACTCCCATTGTGGCCATTGAACAGGCAGGGAAACTGAGGCACAGAGACAGCTGAAACTGTCTGCCCAAGGCCTCCCCAGCCGGCTGAGTGTGGGGCTGGGTTTGTAATGCAGTTCGAGTCAACATTCAGAGCCCACACACATAACGTAGCTCTCTCCCCCTGAAATTGTTCTCAGACATGTATGTGGCCGACATGTACCAGTTGGCAGTTTCTTCTGTAAAAAATTCAAACATGCCATGAGATGAGAATAAACAGCAAAGATCTTTACTTCTGTCAGCTCTTCTCTGCTGTAACACTTTGGCAATTATACACACACGCACACACATACACAGGGGATCATCTTACATGTCTTGTTCTGTATTTCATTTTTTCTTGGAACAACTGATTTTTGTGATTCATTGCCCCCCCCCACCAGTGTGATTCTGTTATGCTTGTTTTTAATGACTGCATCGTGTTTGCTAGTGATGTGCCATAGTCATTTAACACATCCTCTATTGATGTGTTATTTGCAAATGTTACAGTGCTGGGAACATCCTTCTAGATGCATCTTTGTGCACATGTGTGTCTCAGGAGAAGTTCTGAGAAGTCATATTTCTTAGAGAATGTGTAGCTTCCCTGGTGACTCAGCCTGTAAAGAATCTGCCGGCAGTGCAGGAGACCTGCGTTCGATCTCTCTGTTGGGAAGATCCCCTGGAGATGGGAAGGCAGCCCACCTTCAGCATTCTTGCCTGGAGAATCCCATGGACAGAGGAACCTGGTGGGCTACGTCCATGGGCTCGCCCAGAGTCGGACATGACTGAGCGACTAACACACAACATGGGTCCCTCCAGCAGTGGATGAGCACCCTTTTTGTTGTACCCTCATTCATCCTGGGGATCACTTTAAAATATTTCTTTGTGGTTAGATATGTGAAAAATAATATGTTGTTGTTTGCACTTTGTTGAGAGATGTACTCAGCTTACTCAACAGGTTAGTTAGCCTTGGGCAAGTGGCTTGACATTTCTGTGCCTGGATTTGTCTGTCTTTAAAATGGGTGCAATAAATAGTACCTACCTTAAGTGTTGTGAAGATAACATAAATTAATATACATATGTAGCACTCTTGCCTGGAAAATCCCATGGATGGAGGAGCCTGGTAGGCTGCGGTCCATAGGGTCACTAAGAGTCGGACACAACTGAGCGACTTCACTTTCACTTTTCACTTTCATGCATTGGAGAAGGAAATGGCAACCCACTCCAGTGTTCTTGGCTGGAGAATCCCAGGGATGGTGGAGCCTGGTGGGCTGCCGTCTACGGAGTCGCACAGTTGGACACTACTGAATCGACTTAGCAGCAGCAGCAGCAGCAGCAGCAGAAGCAGACCATGGAGTGGGACAGACCGGAGTGGGACACAACTGAGTGACTAAGCACAGCTCAGCACAAACATAGGAAAACATGTTCCTCACTGCATATCTGCGTGCATACATGCCCAGTTGTGTCCAACTCTTTGTGACCCCATGGGCTGTAGCCCACCAGTCTCCTCTGTCCATGGGGATTCTCCAGGCAAGAATACTAGAGTGGGTTGCCATTCCCTTCTCCAGGGGATCTTCCCAACCCAGGAATCAAACCCAGGTCTCCCGCATTGCAGGTGGATTCTTTACTGTCTGAGCCACCAGGGAAGCCCATGAATACTGGAATGGGTAGCTTATCCCTTTTCCACAGGATCTTCCCTACCCAGAAATTGAATTGGGCTCTCCTGCATTGCAGGTGGATTCTTTACCAGCTGACCTACCAGGGAAGCCCTTTCCTATGTTTACCAGTCATTTTTTGTTTGGGAATTTGCAGTTTGATAGTTTCTGGCCATATTTTTATTTTGTTGTTTGCTATTGATTTGTAGGAGCTCTTTATATAGTGTGACTCTATGTCATGTGTTGGATTTTCTCCCACTCTGTTACTTGTCTTTTAACTTTGCTTCTTACATCTGTCATCATTCAGAAATCTCTTATAGTTTTTTTTTTTATTTTTTCCTTGTTTAGGAAGCCTTTCCCTGTCCTCACATTGTAAAAATGGGTTCCAATATTTCCTTCTAGTGTTTTTCTGGTTTGGGTTTTTCTGTGTGGTCTGCCATCTTGCTGGATTTTATTTGCCTGACCCGACTTTTCTCTGCCCTGTCCTTGGCAGATGAGGAAGGGCCTGAGGGCCTGACCCAGTTCCTGATGACAGAGGTGCGGCGGCTGCGGGAGGCTCGAAAGAGTCAGCTGCAGCGGGAGCAGCAGCTGCAGGCCCGGGGCCGGGTGCTGGAGGAGGAGCGGGCAGGGCTGGAACAGCGGCTTCGGGAGCAACAGCAGGCTCAGGAGCGCTGCCAGCGACTGCGGGAGGACTGGGAGGCCGGGAGCCTGGAGCTTCTGCGGCTTAAGGATGAGAACTACATGATCGCCATGCGCCTGGCACAGCTCAGCGAGGAGAAGAACTCAGCTGTTCTGCGCAGCAGGGACTTGCAGCTGGCGGTAGGCCCTGGGGAGGTTGGGGTGGAGTGTGCCACGGGAAAAGGGGCAGCTTTGCAAAAAATGATAGTAATATGGTAGCTGGCTGGTGTCTCAGAGCCACCATCTGCTGGCTACTGGACCATGGGCAAGTCCCTTCACCCTGTGCCTCAGATTTCTCATCTGTAACATGGGGATATTGATAGTGCTTATCTCATTGAGTTATGACTGTGATTCTCAGCTGGGGTTGATTTTGCCCCCCCTCCCCCTAGCTACTTTTAGCCATTTCTGGGAACACTTTTGATCATCACAACCAGGAGTGTGTTACTGGCGTCTAGTGAGTAGAGGCCGGGAATACTGCTAAACATCCTTGGAACCCAGGAGAGCTCCACAACCAAGAACTGTCCAGTCCAAAAGGTCTGCAAGTGCTGAGGCAGAGAGACCTTGAGGTAGAAGGATTCCTCAGATTTAAGATACAGAATTTAAGACATGTACAGGCTCTGGTGCAGTGTTAGTGCTCAAAACCTGGATTATGGTCAGCCATTGTCATTGATATTATTAAGTACGACTCTATTGCTATGTGGGTTACACGCATCACATCATGTAATCTCACAAAGATACTGTGTTCCACGTTCTTGTTTTGAAGTACAGACACAGGTGTAGATTGTAAAGGGACTTGCTTAAGATCACAGAGCAGCAAGTGGCACAGCCTGGATGTGAACCAGGTCTGCCTGGTGCCCCTGGTGGCTTCTGCCTCATGATGCTGTTCCTCTTGCTCCCATCCAGATGAAATCTCACCCAGTTCTCCCCATAAGCGAACGAGGCCATGCCTCTTACAAGCTGAGAAACTGAGCCTCTCTTTCTTGGTGTTTTATTGAGTCTTCACATGAGGATAAAGCTGGGATTTTACTGCTGCAGAGAGTTGTCTCAAGGATTTGATAGTGCCTGCGGCCAAGGCAAGAGATGCAGGGTTTGATCCCTGGGTGGGGAAGATCCCCTGAAGGAGAAAATGACCACCCACTCCAGTATTCTTGCCTGGAGAACCCTGTGGACAGAGGAACCCGGTGGGCTCCAAGTGAAGTGACTGAGCACACAGGTGGCACACAGTAGGCTGTCCCTGGCAGTACTGCACGTTCCATGGGGGATTTTGGTGGAGGGATCTGAAGCCCCCTGACTGCATGAGCTTCAGCTGTGGCTGGGGCACCCCAGCGGGTGAGAGGTGGCTGTGGACAGTGGGTCGCGTGTCCACGATGAGCCTGTGTGAGAGCACTGGTTTGCTGGAGCCTGTGACTGTGGGTGCCATTGGGGGTGGGGGGGTACATCTGAGGAAAGGAGTCCTGACTGGGGGTTGTTGAGGCCACAGATTCCTGGACCCAGGCTGCCAGGCCCACATGAGCCTCAGGTTCCTCATCCTTGAAGTGGGAGGTCAGGGTGCAGTGACATCATAGCAATATAGCACCGCCTGTGTAGTAGGCATGGTCCTCTGGGCTTGATGTCCATCAACTCCTGTAATTTCCTGGGAACTCCACTGGAATGGGAGTCAGGTAGAGCCCTGTTATTATACCCATTTATGAATGAAGAAACTGAGGCACAGACAGGTTGATTGGAGTACTTTCCCAGGGTTCCAAGAAGGAGAATTTTGACTCTACTCTGGGCACTGCTGGGAGTGGGGCGAGGTGGGGAAGGAGCCTGGTGGGGAGAGCCTGCTCAGAGAGGACAGTGTGATGGCCACTGGTGCCTGGGTGCTAGGAGGGGCTGTGGCCAGCACAGTTTGTCTCGCCTTTGGGTTGCATGTGATTGTAAGTTGGGTCTGCTGAAGTGGTGGATATGTGCATGTGACTGGGTGGGGGGTGCCTTGTGTGTGTACACCTATCTGGAGCCTCCTGGGGTTGGGTAGAGGGATGAGGTGTTGGAGATTCCCTGTGTGTCAGCATTTCAGCTCTAGGTGCTGAAATGTGCACAGTATGTGTGTGCTTAGTCACTCACTTGTGTCCAACTCTTTTGCGACCCCATGGACTGTAGCCTGCCAGGCTTCTCTGTCCATGGAATTTTCCAAGCAAGAATACTGGAGTGGGTTGCCATTTCCGTTCTCAAGGGGATCTTCCTGACCCAGGGACCAAACCCACGTCTCCTGCGTCCCCTGCACTGCAGGTGGATTCTTTACCACTGAGCCACTGGGGAAGGTCCAGGATGGCCCTAGGGGTAAAGAAATCTGCCAGTGGGCAGAGAACAGCTGCTTTTTTCTGGTTTAACTGGTGGAAGGTAAGGGATGAAATTCAATTAATAGATAAGCTTTTCTTTAAATGTAGCTACTGTACAGTTGCCTTAATTTACTGGAGCTTTTCTGCAATTAACAAAGGCTTTGCAGGTGGAGATGAACAGAGCAGCTGATCATGCTTTTTCCTGGCAGCTTGGGTTCCCTCCCCCCCGGACAGGTGTGTGGTGGCTGTTATTTAATACTGTATTTTATAAGGTGCAAACTTAATGAGCTGTTATTTCTAAGCAACATAAACTTAAAGGAATGAACGCTATAATTTTGTGCTAAGTGAGTTTGTACACCAGGATTAAATGCATCTGTTATTTCCTGGTGTTTGGCGGAGACTCCCAGGTGCCCTGTCTCCTGAGCTCATCTGGGAAGCCTGCCGGCCTCGGGTCAGGCAGGAGGTCGGGGTGTGTGGCTGAAGTTTGCTGGCGAGGGTGTGACCACATTTCCCCTTGTAACTAGCTGTCTTTCTCTGGCAGCGGCTCACAAAGCGGGTTTTGTGAGGGGAAAGGAATGTGAGAGTCATGAATTTCTTTCTGAGTCCTCTGCGGAGGAGGAGTGGGCTGTTAATTCATGGAACTGCCCTGACCCAGTCTCCAGACCCTTGTGTGTGTGGGGTGCGGGGGCGGGGGTGGGTGGAGAATGCCACGCCAGGCTCTGGAGGCTGGGAGGCTGTGAGTCCTTTCCAAGCAAAGCCAGGGTGCTCCTAGGGCACCAGACATCAGCATGCCTGAGTGTAGCCCCAGAGGTCACTGTGTCTTTTTCCAACAATGACTTAATTTTGTGGCCTGCCACCTGCTGCTCCTCGCGCTGCCTGAGACCCCACATGAATTTGGAAAATCACTTGGGCTGAGTACACTCATAATCCAGCCAGCTGGTCATACATCTTTGCCGTGGCCACCACTCAGCCACCTACACAGCCCCCTTGATCAGTTTCTGGCTGCCCATACTGAACTGGTAACAGTGTGGGGAGGGATTCTATTCAGAGCTGTAAAAATAGCCACTCTTACACCCCCAGCAGTTCTGTAGTTTAAAGGCATCTGTCCACCTGCTGTCTTGTTTGATGCCTGCAATGACTTTGGGAGGCAGATGGTGGAGCAGGAGCAGGGGGATTGAATAGGCCCATTTTACTGATGGGGAAACTGAGGCCCAGAGGAAGTAAGTGAGTTGCTCAGGATGACGGAGGGTAAAATGGTACAACTGAAACCTGGACCCCAGATTTGGAATTTGTGTTGGGAGTGAACCAATAGCATAACCATCCTTCATGGAGGCTCTGGTAGGAATATCTCTAAGGGAGGATCAGACTCATGGGTGTTCTGTGCATGTATGTTGAGCGGGGAGGCTTTCTGAGGGGAGACATCCTGGCTCTTGGGCTGGGTGAAACCCTCAAAACTGTCTTCCTCCTTATTCCCCTGGGAGATGAGGAGACTGAGGCACAGAGAGGGGCCATGACTTGCCCAAGGCCACACGGAGTTAGAGGCCGAGCTGGGCCCAGCCCCTGGGTCCTCCTGTTCTTGGTGCAGCCCTCCTTCCTGTCCATTATGCTGGTGCTGGGCTCAGTTGCCTATGCTCAATATCAGAACTGCAGGACAGACAAGTGTGTTGTGATCTGGCCCATCCACCCACAAGTCCTTGAGGCAGATTCCCCTGGGAGGGTGGCTTGGCCTTGTCATATTAGTCCAGCTTGTCACTTCTTGGTAGACATGTCCAGGGAGGACGCCTGCTTGGGCCCCCTGGGAATGGGGGAGGCACCCCGGACTGCAGGAATGGGACCTCTGTCTCCCCTCTGGCCTGGCTGGTGCTCCCTCCCCGAGCTGACCCGTGTCCTGGGCCCCAGGTGGATCAGCTCAAGCTCAAGGTGAGCCGGCTGGAGGAAGAATGCATGCAGCTGCGAAGGGCCCGGGGGCCACTCCCTGGGGCTGAGGAGAAAGAGAAAGAGCCCGACAGTGCGGACCTGGTCTTGGAGCTCCGTGCTGAGAACCAGCGGCTGGTGGCCTCGCTGCAGGAGCTGCAGGAAGGCCTGCAGCAGGTACGGGGGGAGGGGAGACCCTCCTGCTGACTTGTCCCCCTGAGGCCTGGAAATGAGGATTCTAGATCCAGGGATCTGAGATCTGGCTGGCCTCCTAAGCTCTGAGTGGAGGCCCTCAGCTCTCCCTTGTTGAGTCTGGGGTCTGGGGCTGGGGGAGGGGGGACTCAGGAAGCCTCTGAACTCCTTGAAACTGTGCATCTGATTTTGTGTGTGAGCGTTTTTCTGGGGAGTGGGCCCCCAGTTTTCCTTGGAGTTATAAAGGAGTTTGACCGTGGAAAGGGTGAGACTTCTGAGGTCTGGGTGGCCCCAGGGCTTGCTCATTGTCCTGTGGCAGGTCAGGGACAGCATGGGCCTGCCACCTGGCCATCACTCCTCACAGGAAGTGGGGGAGGAAGCTAGGACTCTGGTGTATTTTATAGGGTTGGGGGTGCCTAGCTAGGGTGTGGGTCTGGGGACTGGATCTTCGGCCCATGGTCTACCTGCCTGGGCCAGGCTCAGACCCTATGAAAACCCCTTGTCAGGCCAGAGGACAGGGGTAGAAATAGGTCTTGGAAATATTACCCATCTTCTGTCCTGGCTAGTGGGTGGAGGCCAGAGCAAGAGAGAACAGGCCTGGTTCTTGTTGAGGAATAAGATCCTGGTCCAACTTGTCCAAGCACGGCCTCATCCACTTACCTCATTTGTACCCCAGATGCTCCCTGGAGGGTGGGCAGAGCTGCTGGGGCCACACCCACTCAGCAGAAGGGGAAGCCGGGGTTCAGAGGCCAGGGCTCTCAGCCAGGGGGCACAAAATTAGTGGGCTGGGGCTGAGGGCTATGTGTCCCCCTCACCCTACACTCAGGATGGGCCCGGAGCCAGGGCTGAGGCAGCACTGAGCTCTGACACCCACCCCCACAGGAGGCAAGCCGGCCAGGGGCCCCGGGCTCCGAGCGCATCCTCCTAGACATCCTGGAGCATGACTGGCGTGAGGCACAGGACAGCCGGCAGGAGCTGTGCCAGAAGCTGCATGCTGTGCAGGGGGAGCTGCAGTGGGCCGAGGAGCTGCGGGACAAGGTGATGTCCACGTTCCCCATACACCCCCTGCCTTGCCCCCACTTGCCTTTTTGCTCACAGCCTGGGGAAGCTCCTGGGGGGGAGGAGCATCGCCCGTTTACTTCAGCCAGCTTTCCCCGAGCATCTGCTGTGTGCCAGGTCCCATGCCAAGAGCTGTGCATTCGTTTGTTCTCAAATATGTGTTGAGGTCCATCTGTGAACAAAACAAAGGTCCCTTCTTCTGGGGGGACAGATTCTAGCAGGGGAGACAAACAGGACACTTTATGCATAATCCACAGTCCCTCACTTCATGTCATGGAGGGGGATGAGTGCAGTGGAGGAAGCAGAGTGGGTTAAGGGGGCAGACTGCAGTTGAAATGAGGAGGCCCAGGTGGGTTGGGATGGGTTGTTCCCATTTTACAGATCAGGCAGCTGAGGCCCAGTGAGGAGATGTCAGTTAGCAGCCCAGGCCACCCAGCTGGGAAGGTGGGCATTCATTACTGGGGCTCAGGCCTTTCCCTGGACCTGCTGGGCTCCTGCCCATGGTCCCCAGCCTGGAGTCTGACCCGGGTATGTCCCATCCCGCTCCATCCTGCTGCACTCACAGTATCTGCAGGAGATGGAGGACCTGCGGCTGAAGCATCGTACGCTGCAGAAGGACTGTGACCTGTACAAGCACCGCATGGCCACCGTCCTGGCCCAGCTGGAGGAGATCGAGAAGGAACGGGACCAGGTGAGCCCCGCCTGCTGTGTGCCCAGTCCTCGTTCCCATCCAGGGGAAGATGGGGAGAGGCAGGTGGGACTGGAGTCACAGACAAACCGTATACTCGTCAGTGTAGGATGGGGCAGGTAGGCCAGGAGAAACAGACGGGGGACCTGAGCGCTGAGGTGTGCCAGCCCTACCCGCTCAACACATCTGCCTTGCTGGACTCCTGGGACAGGTATGAAAGCTCGTGTGGGTGGCCTTTGCATCGGCATCCCTGTTCTCCCCACATCAAGAGCGAGGCTTTCAAATGTTTGTTGGTGAAGAGATTCTCAAAAGGTCTGGCTCCCAGGCCCTGGGTACCATTCCTTCACCTTCTGAGGGGTGGGCCAAGGCCCCAGCCCTCCTCGTCTGAGCTCCCCATGCAGCGGGGAGGGCAGCAGGTTTTGTCCTTGTTCGAATCCCTGGAGCAGTTGGCGTCTACACGTTAGTGTGGGCCTTGGGGGCCTGGTGAAAACGCAGATTTCGGATTTCAACTCCAGACATACGGGTTCAGGTGGTCTGGGGTGGGCCCAGGAATCTGTACTTCACTTAGTTGCTCCTAGCCCCTGAGACTCTCACCCCTGCTCCCTCTGAGACAATGGGTGGTAGGTCCCCATGGCCATGGACCCAGCTCTTGGGCACCCTGGTCTACATTGTGTGGAAAAGTTCTTTGGGTGCACTGGGCTGGGTTTTGAACCCTGGAGGCTGGGAATAAAGTCCCCCATACACAGTGTGTCTCATAGAAGAGTTTTGAGTTGTTTCTGGGAAATGGTACAAACCTGGACTCTGCAGCTCTGTCCCTGCTGGCTTGGTGTCCCTGCCTGTAAAATGAAAATAAGGAGGCTCTCTAACTTGAAGAGTTAGTGTGAAGATTAAATGAGCCAATATTTAGCACAGGGCACAAGCATGCAGGAAGTTCTTAATAAACATTAGCTGCCGGTCCTGTTGCTACCCACCCCGCCCCCCCACCCCCTGGCCTGATCTGAGAGGTCAGAGGCAAGGACAGCTGAGCCAGCATGTCACCTTCGGCTCCTGGCCCAAGTGCCCTCCTTGCCCACTCTTGCCAGGCCATCCAGAGCCGAGACCGTATTCAGCTGCAGTACTCGCAGAGCCTCATTGAGAAGGACCAGTACCGGAAGCAAGTCCGAGGCCTGGAGGTGGAGCGGGATGAGCTGCTGACGACGCTCACCAGCCTGGAGGGCGCCAAGGCCCTGCTGGAGGTGCAGCTACAGCGGGTCCACGGTGGGCCCCATCTCAAGGTGAGCAGGGTCAGGAGTCCAAGCTGGAACTCTCGGCCAGAGTGAGACCTGGTGAGGACCTCAACCAGGGGTGGGGACGTGGGGGACTCACTGGAAGTCCTCACCTGGGCCTGGGAAGATGCAGGCTCTGGGAGGAAACATGTGGGTCCTGGCTAGAGTCATCATTCGAAGAACATGCCAGAAGAACATGCCAGTCTTGGAGGGGACTGTTGGCCAAGGTGGACAAAATGCAGCTCAGATGGGTGGGGGTTGGTATATCAGGGAACAGGACAGGAGCGTAGGGGCCTCTGGGTTTCTGAGGTTACACCTGGGGCGTGAAAAACAGTTTGAAGCTTGTCTTATCATACACTTGGAGAACCCCAGCTCCCTGAGGGCTGGTGAGCATCTTAGATTGCAAAATGTGTGCCCTGGAAGTTCCTCAGAGACCGACTAGTACAGTTGCCGCATTGCACAGGGCCCAGAGAGGGTCAGAGGCTTGCCCAGGATCACATAGCCATCCAACAGTGGAGCCGAGCCCCCAGATCCCTTATAAATCAGACACTGGCTCTCAGATGTCTGTTAAGATAGGAAAAGAAAGGCTTTTCCTATTTTGTGTGTGTGCTTAGTTGCTCAGTTATATCTGACTCTTGGTGACCCTTTGGACTGAGCCCACCAGGCTCCTCTTTTCATGGAATTTTTCAGGCAAGAATGCTGGAGTTGGTTGCCATTTTCCTGCTCCAGGGGATCTTCCTGACCCAGCAACTGAAAATTCTTTACCCACTGAGCCATTGGGGAAGCCTCTTTCCTATCTTGGGTTTGCTTGAAGAGGATCAGTCCACCAGGAGTGTAGTACCTAAAGAAACAGAACAAAAGAAGCATAAATCTGTGATTTTTGACTTTTAAATATCCTCAGTGGCTTACTTTGCCCTAGAAGTCCTACAGGGTGGTTCCCTTACTTGCCTACCTCGAGCCTGGTTCTCTCAGTCTCAACTTTTTTTTTTTTAATTAAACTTTTTGTTTTGTATTGGCATATAGCCAATTAATAATATTCTGATGTTTTCGGGTGGACAGTAAAGGGACTCAGCCATACGTATATGTATATCCGTTCTCCCCCATACTTCCCTCCCCGCCAAGATGCTACAGGACATTGAGCAGAATTCCATATACTGTACAGTAGGGCCTTGTTGGTTATCCATTTAAAATATAGCAGCGTGTACATTGTTGATCCCACACTATCCCTTCCCCCAGTCCCAGCTTTTTAATTCCTAGAACGTGTCAGTCCTGCCTCGGGGCCTTTGCTCTGACTGTCCATCTGCCTCCCCAGCTCTAACACCTGCTTATCCTTGAGTTCTCAGTTCCACCCACACTTTCCCTGGAAAACACTCTGATGGCCCCCTGGCCGGGTGGAGCCTTTGAGTGCCTTCCCCACCCTAGGTACCTTCCTTCCCAGCTCTTTTGGAAGCTGAGCCTTAATTCTTTCATCTGCCTGCTTGTTTATAGTTTGTCTCCTCCACTGGGCCATGAGCTCCATGAGGGCAGGAATGCAGCTCCCTCCTTCCCCACCTCATCCCTGTTTCCAGCACTCAGGCGCTGAGCAAATGGTGGTGGCCGGCCCTGGCCCAGCGCTGCTGACTGCTCCCTCTCCTTTTCCTCTCCAGGCCTGCGCCTCTTCCCATTCCCTGTGCTCCAACCTCAGCAGCACCTGGAGCCTCAGCGAGTTCCCATCCCCGCTGGGAGGCCCAGAAGCAGCGGGGGAGGCGGCTGTCGTGGGAGGGCCCGAGCCCCACACCTCGGTAAGACGCCTGCCCTACCTAGCCCAGGTGTGGGGGGTACAGTGGCCATTATTACTGACACACAGGGGGCTCTCCAGTTTGCTGACCATTCCATTTCCCACGAGAGGAAATTGAGGCCCACCAAAGCTAAGTGCCTTGTTGAAATTCCCAAGGAAGCTGGCTCAGTGCTGGGCCTGGGCTCGGGCACCAGGAGACCTGGAGAGCCATTCACATACCAAAACTTCGCAGAGCCCCCCTGTCCACTCTGGGCTCAAGTTCCTGTCTGTGAAATGAGCACAAACTTGGCACGATGAGCTGTGGGCGGGTGCTGTGGGGGTGACCAGGCCCTGCTGTGACTTTGCAGGAGGAGGCCTTGGACAACGAGAAGGAGATCAATCGCCTCTCCATCCTGCCCTTTCCACCCAGTGCTGGCTCCATCCTCCGCCGGCAGCGAGAGGAAGACCCTGCGCCCCCTAAGAGGTAAAGGGAGAGGCCCGGGGTTGGGGGCCCACTACTCTTTCCTCCCAGAATCCCTGATGCTAGGGTCAGGTCTAGGCTGTCGCCTCCCTTTGCTGCCCTTAAATGACTGGAGCTATGGAAACTCAGGTCCCAGGAGTCATATGTGTAACCAAGGGGTTAAGACAAGGTCAAAGGGCAGAGTGGGCTCAGTCCCTGCTGAGCACCCTGACATAAGAGTCACTGGAGGTTAAGCCTCAAAGAGCTTTAATCCAGGGGGAAGCCTGGGTGTTCAGGACTAGGAGACACGGAGGAGGTTCTCAAGGGTCAAGGATCTCAGGCAAGAAAGGCTGCAGGTTCAGGCAGCAGCAGAAAATAGGGGCCAGATAAACTGAGCCATATGATTGGTGCCAGGACTGAGGGCGGGAGATAGCCTGCCACCTGGCATGTGTCCCCTGTCACTGGCTTGATGTAATGAGTGAACCCGCCATGATGAGTGTGTGATGGGAACATCATAGTCTAGTGTGGGAGGCAGACCCTGGAGCTACAAATGACAGTAGAAAGTAGGGTTGGGATGAGGCATGAGAGGTCAGGGCAGGCTTCCTGGAGGGAGAGGCATTACAGACCAGAAGGGGTGGCCTTCTAGGTGGAGGGACATGGGCACAGTTGCACGGTCAGAATATTAGCTTCTTGCCCTGTGACTTTAGGAGTCTAGCGTGCATGTGCTTGGGGGTTGCCAGACACTGGGGCAGCACGGGGACAGGAGCAGGGGGTGGAGCTGAGTGCCCACTGTGCTCAGTGCTGGCCCCTCCCGCCCTCTCTCTGCCCAGGTCCTTCAGCAGCATGTCAGACATCACAGGTAAAGGCCCCGGGAATCCCTGGGGAGGGCTCGTCTGGGAATCCACCTGAGGCCAGTGCTACCTATGCTGCCCTTGGCCTGTGCCCCCTCCCTGAGGCTCTGCTGTCCCCTGAGCAGGGAGGCTCTGCTCAGGAGGCCCTGGGGGAGTTGATTCCCACCTCTCATCCTGAGCCCATCCTGGTCCTCTCTCCTGGTCTCAGCTGTTCTCTGTGGAGCTACTCAGTTCCAGCCCGCCCTCCACCTTCTTCCAGGAAACTGAAGGGTCACCCTGCTCGACCCAGGCCCAGCCCTGAGCCCAGTTGAGTCCAGTGTGTTCCCAGGGCCTGCAACCTGCCAAGGTCTCTGGGCCCTGAGCCATCTCTGGGCTCAAGGGGCTCAACCCCTACTCATGGACCCAGCCCTCCCTCACTGGTCTACTGGCGCCCCTGAACCTCACCCCTCCTCCCCAGGGAGTGTGACGCTCAAGCCCTGGTCCCCGGGCCTCTCCTCGTCCTCGTCCTCCGACAGCGTGTGGCCTTTGGGAAAGCCGGACAGCCTTCTGGCCAGAGGCTGTGGCCTGGATCTCTTCAACAGGTACCGCAGTCGCCTGGGGCGGGGTGGAGCTAGGGGGCTGGTCCGATCCCCAGAGAAGGGTGAGCAGGGGTGAGGTGGGAGGGAGCAGCAGGGAAGCCCTTGCTCATGCCTCTGTCAGACTGTGGGTTTTTGCAGAGGCAGATGTTGAATTCATATGCTGTCATCATTGTCTGGGAGGCGTGGGCTGGTTATTTCACCTCTCTGGGCCTCAGTTTCCTCATCGGGGTAAAGGGTACAGCAGTGTCTTCTGCAGGTGGTGTTTGGAGGCTTAGGACTTGTGGCAGCCAAGCAGCCCGCTTTGCCAGGCGTGTGGTGGGTGCTTGGTAGGTGGCAGCTGTTACTTGTACTGCTTGCCTGTCCCTGCTCAGATCGCCCAGCAGGACTGAGCTCCCAGCAGACTTTGTGCTGAGGGTGGGGCGGGGTGGTGGTAGTTTGTCATTTGTGGCTCCCTGCAGCTGAGCCGGCCCCATGCCCATGACTGGAGACAGGAGCCTTGGCAGCTCCCAGCGTGCTGCAGGCCAGGTGCTCTGTGCGTTTTGGTGGATGCATGGCTTTCCTGGTCCGTGATCTCAGGAGGACAGGCAATGGAAGAGGCTGATCTGAGAACGTGGCCTTTGAATGCAGCCAGGAGAGAGCAGGCCAGGAGGGCAGCTGGGTGATACGGAGAGGAGGGAACAGGCTGTCCAGGGACAGGCCTGGCGTTCGGTGGTGACTGGAGCATGAGGGCATGGAAGGGGGAAGGGGGAAAGGTGAAAGTCGAGGCTAGGGCAGGTTTTGTGAGTCAGGCTGGGGAAGTGTGGTGCTGTGCACCCTGGGAAGCCTGGGCGGCGAAGGGAGGTGGGGGATGGTGCTTAGCTATCACTAAACGCAAGGCCGGCTCCTGGCTGCTTTACAACATTCCCTCTGTCCTGGGAGGCAGGCTCTATTATGATTACCCCTTTTTTATAGAGGAGGAAACCGAGGCTCAGAGAGGTTAAGCAACTTGCCTGAGGTCACACAGCTGGGACCTGCCAGGGCCAAGGTCCAGAGTGCCCTGACCAGATTTGGGTTTTGGGGAAGGCATAGGAAGCACTGAATGTCAGAGCTGGAATGTGGGGATGCTGGTTACAGAGGACAGGTCCCTCGAGAAATCAGGGCAGAGCAGCACCGGGAGCCTCCTGCCTCCTGGAAGCAGCTTGGCCAGGCCCCTGCCCCCACTCTCACCGTTAGGCACAGGGCCCAGTGTGACATTGTTTCTCACTGTGCAGGACGTGCTTCTGGGGGAAGGGGCGGAGGCGCCTCCCTTCCTGCCTGCCTCGGCCCTTCCTCCCTTCCTCCGCTCAGGCCTGCAGCAGGGGTCCTGGCTGCTGTCCAAGGGCCTTCGCTGCAGAGGGAGCTGGAGGTTCTGGCCCATGTGATCATGGGACCACCTCTGATGCCCACACAGTTCCTGGGGAGGAGGGAGATGGGGGAGGAACACAGATTGAGGGGTTGGGGCAGGGTTGGTGGACTAAGAGAAAAGGGGGTGGGCTGATGGGAGTTCAGGGATGTGAGAGCCCTAATGGACTGGGGAGCACTGTTTGCACATGTCCTGGGCTGGAGGCAGGATTCCAGGTCAGAGCACAGGCGGGATCCAAACAGACTTGTGAGCCAGCTGAAATCCTGGCTCTGTCACTTGCTACTGTGGGGCCTTGAGCAACTCATTTAATTTCTCATTACCTCAGTTATCTGCTCTGTAAAATGGGCTTGCAGTAGTACCTGTCCCTTGGGGTCATTGTGGAGATTCTAATATTCTTACTAGAGTGCTAAATGCAGTGCCTGGCTCGTAGTGAGTGGGAAGTTAGCTCTTAGCTATTATTGGTGCTGTTGTGGCTTAATCCTCAGAGTAGCCCTGCAAGCCCCATATACAGATGATACTGAGGCTCAGAGTCAGGAATGTGTCCCATGGCCAGTTGGTGGAGTTGGGGATTCCAGAGTCCCTTCCTCTCCTCCCAGCTACTTGAGTTTTTTGTTTTTTTTTTTTTTAAACTTTTATTTGTTTTTGACTGTGCTGGATATTCATTGCTGCACACAGGCTTTCTCTAGTTGCAGCAAGAGGGGGCTACTCTCCAGTTTTGGTGTGCAGGCTTCTCACTGTGGTGCCCCTTCTCCCCTTGGAGCTCAGGCTCAGTAGTCGCGCATGAGCTTAGTTGCCTCATGGCATGTGGATTCTTCCCAGAACAGGGATCAAATCCGTGTCCCCTGCCTTGTCAGGCAGATTCTTAACCACTGTACTACCAGGGAAGTCCCCAATGAAGCTTTAACCTCCACCTGTGTTGAGTGCTCCTGTGTGTTGGGCGTTGCAGCTCTTTGCTCTCCCCTGCCCCTCTTGGCTCCCAGAGCCTTGGGCCAGGGCAGAGGATGGTCAGGCAGGTGGAAGAGAGTGAAAGTGAGATGTTGGGTGGGGAGGACACTGGGAGAGTATTGGGGTGCTGTCTCCTGGGCAGGGCCATACCTGCCCGCTCTTGTCACAAAGACAGGATCTCCGGCATTGGCTGACCTCGCACAGGGAAGGTTTGGGTAGGTCATTGTCTAACTCCACCACCCACCAGCTGTGTAACCTTTGGCAATTGTAACTTCCCCTGGCTTCAGTTTGCCTCTTCTCTTATGTTGGAGGAATAACAGATGGCTTCCGCAGGGCGGTTGAGAGGATTCAGTGAGGTAATCTGTGTGACATGCTTACATCTCAGCTTCATAGGTCCCTGACCTATGAACCTAGGGATCTTCCCACAGTGCCCCAGGTATAGGGCAACACTCATCCAAGCCACCTAACTCATGATGCTCAGAGCTGGCAGAGTGAAGGACTTGGCCCAGTTCCTGTTGTTCCCCTGTGACCTGACTCCTGAGCTGACACTGGGGGATAGGATTGGGAGCCCTCTCCTGGTGGATGGGAACCCCCATCCTTCCCACAGGCAGGACTGGGATCAATCAGATCTTGTTGCCAGAAACCTAAGAGCTCCTGAGAGGTTGGAGCAGGCAACCCCTGCCCTCCACCATGTTCCTTTTTCTTCCCCACCCGCTTGTCTGCTGAGGTCTGAGTCTGAGAGACCTGATCTGGATCCTGCCCTGTGAGCCCCCAGGTAGTAGCCTGGGGCTGTGGAGGCTCAGAGAAGTCACTTGGTCCCTCAGGAAGGTGGGTAAGGGCATCCTGAAGGAGAGGATGCCCAAGCTGGGTCTCTGAGCCTGAAAAGGTGGAACGGCTGAGGAATTGCCCTGGTGCTGGAATTGCAGGGAGAAGGCATGGCATGTAGGCAGGGGTAGGGAGTGAGCAGATGGACCTGGAGGGCCTGAATGCAGTTTTCTCGCTGGGTCCTCAACTGGAGAAGCCAGCAGTGGTCATCTGTCTGTGGGTTTGAAATTGGATGGGGGGAAGCTGGACCACAGAGGGGTGACTTGTCCTGAATCACAACTGGTGATAGTGAATGTCTAGTTTTTATCAGGCACTGTTCCAGCAACATCCAGTGTTTAAACTTACTGAGTTGTACAACGAGGTAGATAGACACAGATGGGACTGCTGAGAACCAGAGGCCTCCTGGCCCCAGAGTTCCTGCTGGTGCCCTCCACACCACTTTTCTCAAACTCTTCTGATGGTATCCCGCTACAGGAGAAACCCAGTACAAGTGCCTGGAACAAAAGGGTCACAGGAAGATAGTTGGATTTACTTGAAGGGAGGCAGGCTTGTATTTTCTATTCCATTCCATTCAAAAACAGTGCTGGTCATGACCCAGTGAATCTCATAACCCATTTAGTTGGAAAGCTCTGGAGCCCTCTGGTTTCCACCTTTACCTGCATTATCTCTATATTTGTCTAAGCCTCACACTCACAGTGGGAAATGAGTGTCATCATTGTCCTTGCTTTATGGATGTGGGGATAAAATCAAGTGGCCAGCTTGCTTACAAAGGCTAGAGCACAGTTAGTACTGGGGTTGGAGCTGATAGCTGTGGCTTCAGCCATCCAGCCATTGGGCAGCATAGCCAGGCCCAGCCTCAGGCTTCCCATCTCTGTCCAGGCCTTTCTGTGCCCAATCGATGTGGCAGGACAGTCCCGAGACTGAAGGAGCCCGTAAAGGCAGCCCAGATGTCCCCATCATCCATGTCTATCCCCAGCTCCTGGGTCTTGGTCCTCTATTTTGACTGAGGGGGCAGGAGCCAGACTAGACTCCCAAGGGCCAGGGTCTTCCCCTGCATGGGTACTGATTGGGTTAAGGTCTTTGCAGCCTTGCCCACCCTGGACAGGCAGCAGGGGGCAGTATGGCTGTGTGGCTGAAGCTGCCAGGGTAGATGGGGAGGTGAGTGAATGCTCAAGCTTTTCCTGGGCTCTCTCTCTATTTGGGGCACACCCACAGAGCCTGACCTCTCCCCTTCCCTAGAACCATGGAGGAGGGGTCATGGGGAGACTTGAGGTCAGTTCTCTCTGAGTCTGGCCACGGGGCTTCACCACTTCTCATCCAGGGATAGGCAGAGTCCTCCTATGACAGGGATTTGGTGACTCTGTCCAGACTGTCAGTGGCACCCACTGACCACCAGAGGAAGGTCAGTTCAGTTCAGTTCAGTTCAGTCGCTCAGTCGTGTCCGACTCTTTGCGACCCCATGAATCGCAGCACGCCAGGCCTCCCTGTCCATCACCATCTCCCGGAGTTCACTCAGACTCACGTCCATCGAGTCCGTGATGCCATCCAGCCATCTCATCCTCGGTCGTCCCCTTCTCCTCCTGCCCCCAATCCCTCCCAGCATCAGAGTCTTTTCCAATGAGTCAACTCTTCGCATGAGGTGGCCAAAGTACTGG
>SJYX01010180.1:449158-533968 GCA_006410675.1 Oreotragus oreotragus | reverse complement strand
AGTCTTTTCCAATGAGTCAACTCTTCGCATGAGGTGGCCAAAGTACTGGAGTTTCAGCTTTAGCATCATTCCTTCCAAAGAAATCCCAGGGTTGATCTCCTTCAGAATGGACTGGTTGGATCTCCTTGCAGTCCAAGGGACTCTCAAGAGTCTTCTCCAACACCACAGTTCAAAAGCATCAATTCTTCGGCGCTCAGCTTTCTTCACAGTCCAACTTTCACATCCATACATCCATACATGACCACAGGAAAAACCATAGCCTTGACCTTCATTCCTTGCCCTCCATAGGCTGGCTCCAGCTTGCCTTTCCTGGGAGCTGTTTCCCAGGATGTTAAATTAGTTAATTAGGACAAGGAGTTTAGCATGGTGTCTAGCAATGGGAAGCACCCAGTAAGTTTTTAATGCTACTGTTATTGTTGTTGTTATTAAATTCTTCTGCATTGTGTCCTGTTCTCCACACTTCTGCCTGTACCAGCTCCTCGGTCTGGAGCCATAGGGCTCTGTGTTCCAGAAGTACTGCTATTCTTCATCTTCACATAGCCTAGCTGCTGCTTCCTCTGGGAAGCCCCTCCCCTTTATGCTCCTGCTGCCAGCAGTAACCATCCCTGATCTGTTATGATTTAAGGGTGACCTCCTGCCCTAGACTATGAGCATAACAAGCTTTTATTAGTCATCTGCCAGATGTGCCAGACACTTGTGATTGGTGGTAGGGATCCAGAGCCAAACACGATAGAGGGCTGAGTCTCAAGGCATTTTATTGAGGGAGGAAACCAAGAGGAAAATAGAAAAATGGGATGCTCCAGCAAGAAGCTTCACCTCACTGTGTGCAGGGGTTTGAGGGTTTTGGGAAAGAGAGGTTGCTTCTGACCTGAGCTATGAAGGATAAGCAGAATTTGCTAGGCAAAAAAGAAGGGAAAGAGCATTCCAGCAGGTGCAGTGGCCTGGGGTGACAGTCTTGGCATCTTTGGGGCATCACTATAGTTCTCCAAGGATATTGAACTGAATCAACACACTGACTAAATGCTAATTCCATCTCCTTTCTCTCTGCTCAGGTCTCTGGCTATCCGAGTGTCTGGCTGGAGTCCCCCGGGGGGACCTGAGCCCCAGGACAAGGGCCCAGATAGCCTATCATTCCTCGGGGACAGCTGGTCTGGGGCTGTTGTGCGGAGGGTGCTCTCTGGGCCAGGGTCGGCCAGGGTAGAACCAAGAGAGGTGAGGTCCCGCCCCTCTGAGCTGGGGGCGGAATTGGTACATTAGCTGGGGCTGGGCGCGCTCTGATTGGTGGATCTAGATCATTGGGCGGAGTTTCTGGAGATTGGTCGAAGCAGAGGTGGGCTCATCGATTAGCCCCGCCTCAGCCAGCATTAAGTGAAATCTGATTGGGCAGGGGCTGGGAGGTGGGGCAGACTGATAGCACCTGGACAGATCCCCACCCTTACACGTGGAAAAGACCAGACTGAGCCACGCTGGGTGGGAAGGCCAGTTGCAGGGAGCAGGGTCTGACTGGGCACGCACCTGTAAGGTGGGAGCATCAGAATTTTGAGACATGGTCACCCCCACACGCGGTGTTCTTCGGCCCCAGCCCTGGGAAGCTACCTCAGTTCCCTCCCTGTCTGGGTTTTCTCCCAGCCAAAGGCAGAGGCTGCTGGTTTGGAGCGGGCAGGGCTGGAAGGCGAGGCCCAGCAGAGAACCTTGCCCCGGAAACAGACGTCCACGCTCCCACTGATGGACTTCAAGGGTAAACCTGGCCTGGGGCGGGCAGGCACTGAGGACTCAGGAGTCCTGGAAGGTCAGAACCGAGGGCTCACGAGAAGGCTCCTCCAGTCAATAGTGTGGGTGGGACAGCCGCGGCCTGGGAGGGGGATGCCTCTCCCCCTGACTCCTGTTACTGCCCTGCCCTTCTGCACCGCTGTCCCCTTCCTGGTTGTCTCTGCTTATGCTCTTCCTCAAGGAGCACTGGATAGGAGTCCAGGAACCTGGATTTGGGTCCTGGTTCTGTCCTCAGTGGGCTTGGTGGCTTGGGGCCCCTCCCCTCCCTCCCTGGGCCTTGGACTCTCATTTTAAGAAGGGAAGGTGTGGCCTCTCTGAGGTTAATGCTTGACTTTCTCCTTGTCCTTACTGCTGCCCCCTGCCTTGTCCACACTCAGCCTGCCAGTCCTTCCACGAGGCCCTGGACGCCTGGGTGAAGGAACCAGGAGCTGAGCCCTTCTACATTCGAGCCAACCTCACCCTGCCTGAGCGGGCTGACCCCCACGCCCTGTGTGTGAGGGCTCAGGAGATACTGCGGCTGGTGGACCCGGCATATAAGCGACGGCAGGAGTGGTTCTGTGCGCGGGTTGACCCCCTCACCCTGCGAGACCTGGACCGGGGCACCGTGCCCAACTATCAGAGGTGACACAGCCCGCGACCCTGGGAGCCGGGACTGGGATGGGGGACTCTCGCCCTCCTCCCGCAGTCCCTCGCCATACTCTGGGACAGGATTGGGGGAGGGGGCTGGAGGAGAGAAGGTGAGGAACTCCCCACCTCCCTGCAAACTCATGACATGACCTCCCTTTTCTCCCACCCCCTCCCGCCAGAGCCCAGCAGCTCCTGGAAGTTCAGGAGAAATGCCTGCCATCCAGCCGACACCGGGGCCCCCGCAGTAATGTAAGCTGGGCTGCGGAGGACAGGGTGAGGGCTTCGGGATGGGGAGCCAAAAGGGAGAGGACAGGCTCCATTCTCTGGAAGCTGGGGGGAGGAGACCCCAGCCACTTGGTTGCTCATCTTCTCGGTGAGCGTTTTGGTTGCGTCTTCACCCAGACTTGGTTGATCCTATTCCCAGCGTGTCCATCAAAGAGAATAGCAATAGGGCTCCAGTCCAGGTAGTTGAGAGGGGGAAGTGAGGCAGTGTGCCCGGTGCTCAGGAGTATGGGTGGCATGTGGTGAGCACTTAACAGAACAATAGTCACACTCCCTTCTCTGATCCCTGGACCATGCGCTGAGGCAGAGCAAGGCTCGGAGAGGTTAAATATTTCAGGAGACCGTGGTACTAAAGAGAAGGTGGAGAACCTGGGCTTTAGAGCCAGGCCTCCGGAGTTTGCATCCCAGCTCTGCTCCTTCTTTGCTGTGTGACCTTGGCCGACCACCTGACCCTCTCTTGAGGCTCTGTTTCATCATCTGTAAAATGAGGAACCCATGCCTGTCTCATGGGTTCATGCAGGTGGGATCTAGTTAGCATTTGTCCCATTGTCACATTATTTGACACCTGTTATTGATATCCATGGGGTCACAAAGAATCAGACATGACTGAGCAACTGAACAACAACAACCACGATTGTTATAATTAGCAGTGTCGATTTTGGTTTTTCTATATTCGTCCTACACTGCTGATTAATTGGAAGAGACCGAGTTTGTCTCTTACATCTTATTAGGTCCTTCTTGGCCTCGACCTCTGATCCGTAATATGGGGCAGACCTAAGGCTCCTCTAGCTCTAATTAGCTCTAGCAGCCTTATTTCCCTGGATTCCTAGTAATGGTCACCCTCCTCTGTCTTGAGGGCTGTACTGGGCCAGGTGGGGGCAGGGGACAGCCAGATAGAGAGGGGGTTCTTGTGCTGACCTGCCCTTTCTCCCTGAGGATGGGACGGAGCTGAGCTCTCAGGTGCCCCTCTTTTTCTGCTCCCTCACCAGCTAAAGAAGCGCGCCCTGGACCAGCTGCGACTGGTGAAGCCCAAGCATGTGGGGAGTCCTCCTGGGGACTCCCCAGAGCAGCTGCTGCTGGAGCCCTGCTCAGGTGCGTGCCCGGGTGCAAAGGTGCAGCCATGCCTATGGGCTCCAGGAATGTGCCCATCTGGGTGTCCTTTGGCCTTGGTGTTCCCTTTGGCCTTGAAGGGCTTGTGGGAGGGTTCCAGTCGGGGCAGGGTGCAGGCCAGGGACCTGGTGGGAGATGGGCCACGAGGATGGAGGGAGCTGGTGTGTGTCCATGTGTGACCAGGGGTGGGGCACGGACAACCATGGGCCTGTTTTTGTCTGGCACAGCATGCACAGCTATGCCTTTTGCCAGTGTATGGTGGCAAGTGCCGTGATGACCCCAGAGAGAGTTCCTGGAGGAAGGAGGATGAGGGGTTAGGGGAGCCCAGAGGAACGAATAGGAAGTCTGAGGGTAAGGCTGGTTAGGAAGGATTTCCCTGAAGGGAGATTGTTTGAACTGGGCTTTCAAGGATGAAGAAGACTCCATGCCAGGCAGAAGGCAGAGACTCAGAGGTATGGCTACGTGTCGTATGCTTGGAGGACACGGAGTACAGCAGGCACATAACCCTTGTCATGCATTGTGCCAGAGGGGAGGGGGGAGGTAGGAGGGGTTCCTGCCCACCTGGGAGCTTGGGAAGGCATGACCTGGGCTCTGACAGGAGAGTTAACTGGGCCACCAGGGTATGCAGAGGTCCCGTGATTACAGCTGCTGATCTGTGAGGCTGGAATAGAGCTTGTAGTGAGGGGATCTGTGGCTTGCTGCCTCCCCACCTCCGGCAGGGCTGGGTCACCCACGTGGAGGACGTGGCCTTCTTCCTGAGAGTTGTGGAAAGTCACTAGTGCATTGAACACAGGGGAGCTACAGGATCTGACTTCAGCGTTGAAGCCTGCCTCAGCTGCCGAGAGGAGAATGGCCTGTAGGGGGCATGGGTGAGGCTTGGGATGGGGAAGAGGACAGTCCCAGTCAAGTTCAGCAGCGGGTGTTAGGAAGGGAAAGATAGGGGCCTTGAGAGGAGGCACTGAGGTTCTGAGTATTGAGGGGGCTGGCCATCCCAGCAGTGAGAAGCTGGGGTCCTGCCTGCACCCTCATCTCATCTATATCCTGTCCCCTCCCATGCCCAGAGCCAGAGCGGAGCCTCAAACCCTACAGCCTGGTGCGGCCCCTGCTAGTGTCTGCCCTGAGGCCCGTGGTGCTCTTGCCTGAGTGCTTGGCGCCCCGGCTCATCCGCAACCTCCTAGACCTGCCCAGCTCCCGGATGGACTTCCAAGTGTGCCCAGCGGGTGAGCCTGCGCATTTGAAGATGGGAGGGCAGGGTGGCACTGTGGGGCAGTCAAGCCCCCTGGCCCTTCATTTGTGCCTTTCTGTGCTTTGCAGAAAGCCTCTCTGGAGAGGAACAGTGCACACTGTCAGCACCCGGAGCCCCCAAGGCCCGGCCTGCTGCCCCCGGTCTGGGCAGCAGGATCCGTGCCATCCAGGAGTCTGTTGGGAAGGTAGGTGCTTGAGGTGGGGCGTGGGGGTGGTGCCCTCTGGGCCCAGGAGCAGAGGGTGACCCTGGGCAAGCCCCTTCCCTTCCATGGGTGTCTTCGCACCTATGAAATGGGTGGCCTGGGGCACTCTGCCTCAAGTGGCTCACCCTGGAGAGTTTGGCTGATACATCTGATCTGTTCATCCTTGTCTCAGATTTGCCACTCCCCTGGGAGCCACCTGGGGCTGCCAAGGGTGGGGTCAGCGCCCTCTGCAGATCAAGGTCTAGGGAAAGTGACTTATTTCTTCCCTGGGTCTTGGACTTTCCCTTCCAGTTCTTTCCTTATTGCCAAGGTAGATGGGGAAGCTGGACCCTGTAGGGGGCTGTGTTATGGGGGCAGGGAGACTAGGGTCTCTGGCCTGGGAGTAAAATGTGGCCTTGACCACCCCTACCCCGAAAAGAAGCACTGCCTGTTGGAGCTGGGTGCTCGAGGCGTGCGGGAGCTGGTCCAGAACGAGATCTACCCCATCGTCATCCACGTGGAGGTGACCGAGAAGAATGTCCGGGAAGTCAGGTGAGTTGGGCCGGGAGGAGGGGTAGGGACTCTGCGCTTCCTCCTGTTTGGATACCGTGCTCTCTCTCTGCCTCCATCTCTTCGTTTGCCTTCTATCTGTCTCTCTGACTCCCTCTGTCCGTCCCCCTCTCTGACTCTCCATGTCTTAGTCCATTCTTTTCTCTCTGTCTCACTGTCCGTCTTCATCCCCTGCTCTGACCACTGCCTGCTGTCCTTTCTCGGCAGGGGTCTGCTGGGCCGGCCAGGCTGGCGGGACTCTGAGCTGCTGCGGCAGTGCCGGGGCTCGGAGCATATGCTCTGGGGGCTACCCTGCTCCTGGGTGCAGGTGCGCGCCCACGAGTGGGGCCACTCGGAGGAGCTGGCCAAGGTGGTGCGGGGACGCATCCTGCAGGAGCAGGCCCGCCTCGTGTGGGTGGAACGTGGCAGCACCAGAGGCGGCGGCAGCAGCAGCAGCAGCGAGGCCTGAGGGCCCCCCTGGAATGCCTGCACCTTCCTCACTCACTCCAGAAGCCACCAGCAGGGACCCTGTTATCTGCAGTGGAGCAGGGTCCTCCCATCCTGAGCCTTCCTCAACCCTGGGACTGTTGATGTGGGGCCCTCGGCTCTGGGCTCTCTCACCCACAGGAGCCCCTGGCCAGAGCTCCCTCCCACCCCTGGACTTGCTGCTCTGGGCCTTCCCCTGGCCCTGTGTCTCCACGGACCCTTCTCGTGGGTCTCACACACACATCTGTGTCCTGTCCCTCATGGCGCTCCTCAGAGCATCTGCGTTCTCAGTCCTGTGCATCGGTTTGCACACCCAAGATCCCGCAGGGTGGACTTGAGTCTGCCCCTCCCCTCGGCTCACAAAGTCTCCTGGCTCCACAGCCTCATTTTATTTTTGGCCTCACTATGTGGCATGCAGGATCTTTGTTCCCTAACCAGGGACTGAACCTGTGCCCTGTGCGGTGGAAGCACAGAGTCTTCGTCGCTGGACCACTGGGGAAGTCCTCCACAGCCTCTTCTGTTCACAGGAGCCCCGAGCCTGTCGTGTGTGACGCCCACCCGTCCAGCTGGCATTTCTTGTGTTTACCTCCACGGGGGCGTTGTGGCCTCCCCAGGCCACTGTCGCCTGTGACCCTCCTGTCTCCCAGTCACACGTGTGTTTGTGGTTCTCCCCTGTGTGAGTGTCATGCCCCCAACCCCCGTGACCCGTAGGCACTAACCGGCGTGTGTTCCTGGTGAGCACACCCGAGGACCATGTTCTCACAGCACCTGCGCCCCTCCCTGCCCTGCCTCTCAGAGAGATGCGTGGGGAGGGGGCCAGCCGCTCCGTTACCAGAATGTACAGATTGTGGATTTTTAATGGGCTTTTTTTCCCCTCAGAAGCTGCACATTATGGAATATTAAACAGCTTGTCATAGAAGCTGGTGGCCTTTTGCTTGCTTGCCTCCCTGGCCTGGGCCCCCTTCCCCTCGTCCCACTTATTGCCACCCCCAGTTCAGGTTGATGCCACCTTTCAGGTTCCTGCTCGCTCATAGGGAGGGTCAGATTTCTCTCCTGACTCATCCTGGAACTGCCTGCCATCTGTGCTGGCATCACCTTACCTGCCCCCAAATGACCGGAGGAGGGCCCCACAGATGGGCCACCCCTGCACCCAGCACTGCCTGTGTCTGATCATCAAAGAGATGTCTCCTGGAGTGGGGATACCTAGCCATCACGGTCTGGTCTTAGGCTAAGGAGCTCAGCCACTGAATCCAGAAGACTAAGAGCAAACCCTCAGTGTACTACCAAGCCCGTGAGACTGCTTCACCATGGAGATGAGAACTTCCAGTGGGAGAAATCTAGGCAGGCTTACTGGAGGAGGTGCTGCTTGAGTTTGGGGTGTGGGATTCCTTTCTTCAGGAAGCACGTAAGGGACTCACATGCCTATGTTGTTCCTGGTCCTCCTAGGACTCTCCTCAGTCACAGTGATGAACTTGGGCAGGCTCCTGGGAGTTGGGGGGAGTGGATAGACTAGGTGGAGGGAACCTCAAGAGCAACGGCTCAGTGGGAGGAAATGGGTTGAGATTGGCCACTGAGGAGTGGTAGGAAATGAAGCTGAGAAGTCCAAGTCCAGGGGTTGGGGGCTGCTTAGATTTAAAGTCTGGCTCAGATATCATTTCCACAAAGCCTCCTGAGTTTCCCAGGCCTTGGGAATTCTGGGCCATGCTATGCTCTGCTTTGTGGCCAGATGGTGGGTCTCTATGGGTGGCTATTGGCTCCCTGGCCATGGAGACTGGGTTATGCTCACTGGGGTAAGCAAACCACCCCCTTCTTGGCCCAGTGCTTGGTCTGTGGACATACAAGCCTGGGTGAAGCTGCAGGAGCCCAGTGGCTGGGCCCTTTGTTAGGTGCCCTTTCCATGGGGGTGGAGAAGCCCACCAACCCCAAGTCATTTTTGTCCCCATCTTACAAATGAAAGTGAAGTTCAGAGAGGTGAAGTAACTTGTTCAGAGTCACACAGCTGGGGATTTGTATACTGGTGTGTATGGCATGAAGCATGGGTTTATCCCTTGGAGATGCCATTCTGAAAAGATGGGCTGTGAGGGGGCCTGGAATAGGGCTGAGCCATAGAAGGATGATTCAGAAGGGTTGGTTTTCCTTTTCTCTCCCTCTATAGTGCTAATACAATTCTCCACACATCTGGTATTTCCTGTGTTTAACAAGAAAAGTTTGAGTGCCAGGTCCTGTTCTAGGTACTAGGAATTCAGTGAATAAAAAGAAATCCCTGCCCTGATATTCTCATGAGGAAGACAGACAATAAATATATAGGATGTTTGGAGGATGAAAAGTACTGTTGGAGTGAACACTGCAGAAAAGGGGCCCTGGGAAAGAGCCAGGAAAGTGGGGAAGGAGCGGGGAGGAGCTGCAATTTAAACAGTGGTCTGGGAAGGCTTCATGCAGAAGATATTCGTGTAGACTTGAAGGAGGTAGGCTGATGGGGGAGGTAGATCTCTGGATCTCTAGACCTGGCAGCCTGGGTAGAACTAATTATTTTGAGAGCCCGTAGAGTTGGGTCACTGATTCATTTTATTAACGTCCAGTGAATCTCATTTTTCATTTTTAAAAATCCTAATTATTTGGATCCCTTCTTTACAAAGAGGTAAAAAAATCACTTTAAAATACTTAGTAGTAGTATAGTATGAATTTATTGTCTCAAGGTCAGTGATTTTCTATATAATCGTGAAACTGTAGCTTAAAGAGAATTGTCTCTTCCATTCTAGTCTGAGATGTGAATGCTATGGCTTTCAGGTTTTTTTGGTAGCATGTTGGTAGAACCAGTTGATTTGATAGGCCAGTTGATTTGTTTCTCCAGACCAATATCACAGGTGGCTTAGTGGTAAAGAATCTGCCTGCGGTGCAGGAGACGCAGGAGACTTGGGTTTGATCCCTGGGTTGGGAAGACCCTCTGGAGAAGAAAATGACAACCCACCCCAGTATTCTTGCCTGGACAATCATCCATGCACAGAGAACCCTGGCGGGCTACATTCCATGGGGCCGCAGGGTTGGATACACAGCGACTAAACAGAGAGAGGCCCAGGCAGGAACCATGGGCAAAGGTCCTGAGGTGGATGTGTCCCTGATCTGGTCAGCCCACTGGGTCTGGAGTGAGGAAGCAAAAGAAGAGTAGGAGCTGGGACTGGAGGTAACGGGGGCCACCCTTACAGGGTCTGCAGGCTGGTGTTGATCTTGGCGTTTGTGAAGCCATCAGGGTTCTAGCAGAGGGAGGGCAGGACATGGATGACCTCGTACCAAACAAGGTGGAGGGATTTCTTTGGTGGTCCAGTGGTTAAGAATTCACCTTGTAACGCAGAGGACACGGACTCGATTCCTGACCTAGGAAGATCCCACATGCCAAGGAGCAACTAAGCCCATGAGCCGCAACTACGGAGCCTGCGCTCTAGAGCCTACTAGCTGAAAGGAGAGAAACCCCTGCTCACTGCAACTAGAGAAAGCCTGAGCACCCCAATGAACACCCAGCATGGTCAAAAATAATTAATAAATTAATTAACTTAAAAAAAAAAGACAAAGGTGGTAGCTGCAGAAAGCCCTCTGTCCACTGGGCTGGCTAGGAGACAGGAAGCAGTAATGACTGCTGAGCAAGATGGACTAGAGTGGGTCACAGCAGGACAGGGACCCTCAGGGGCCTTCTGTGGGCCAGACAAGGGCCAGAGACCTGGGTTCACCAGCTCTGTGGCTGAGCTGCTGGATCAGCTTGGATCATTCTGAGCTTTATATGTTCAGCTATTAACTGGAAATAATTCTAGCACTGTTGTGAAGACAGAAGAAACTGGGTGAACCACTGTAGGGCCCCAGAGGCTGGGAGACTTCCCAGAGGAGGGCCACTTGAGCCTAAGCCTTCAATGGGTAAAGACCTACTGCAGAGCACAGGGAACTCTGTTATGTGGCAGCCCAGATGGGAGGGGAGTTTGGGGGAGAATGGGTACACATGTATATGGGTGGCTGAGTCCCTTTGCTGTCCACACGAATCCATAAGACCTTGTTAATGGGCTATGTGCTTAGTTGCTCAGCCGTGTCCGACTGTTTGTGATCCCATGATCCCGCCAGGCTCCTCTGTCCACGGGATTTTCCAGGCAAGAATACTGGAATGGGTTGTCATTTCCTTCTCTAGGAGATCTTCCTGACCCAGGAATCAAACCTGCATCTCCTGTGTCTCCTGCATTGCAGGCAGATTCTTTACCCACTGAGCCATTGGGGAAAGCCCTTAAAAGGCAAATAAAATTCAGCCTGGTAGAGGAAACGTGGGTGAGGATGGCCAGGGCTAGCGGAGGGAGGGGTGCACCCAGGAGGAGGAACTGTGTGAAGCCAAACCTGGGAGGCTGGCCACCGAAGATACTGGGTGTTGAATGAGCTAAGCCCACGGTCTCTGGGGAGTGGGAAGGCTGGAGGGCCCCTCCTTTCCATCTGGCACGGTTGTTGTTGCCCCCAACCCACCGCAGCAGCTGGCAGAGCCGGGGCTGTGCCTTCTGCGGGTGCCTTTTCCAGCCACCTCTGGGCTCCCCTGGGCCGGCCCCGCCCCTGGGCTGCGCTGGAAGCGGGGGCGGGGCCAGGCGCCCGGCGCCCCAGAGCCGCGGGCGGGAGGGCCGGGGAGCAAGCAGGTGGAGGGCTGGCGGCGGCGGGGCTGCGGTGGCTCGGCCTGCAGGTCCGGAGCTCCGACTCCCACCTCTCCCCTCCCGGCCCGCCCGCCATGCCTGCCAGCCCTTTGCCTGTGCCGGGGCTTCCTCCTGACCAGCCTCCCCTCCCCGTCTGGTTGGGATTCGGGAGCTGAGCCGTCTGGGGCCCTAGGGCCAATGCAGTGCCGGTTCCTCCGGGGCCTGGCCGGAGTCCTCCTCACCCTTCTGTGCATGGGGCTCCTCTCCCTACGGTACCGCTCGAGCCCGTCCCCGCAGCGTGTGCCCGACACCCCCGAGCTGAGCCCGCCAAGCCCTCGGCCCTCTGAGCTGCAGCTCCAGGATGTCTTCATCGCAGTCAAGACGACCCAGGCCTTCCACCACTCCCGCCTGGAGCTGCTGCTCAACACGTGGGTCTCCAGGACCAGGGAACAGGTGACAAGCGGGCGATTGCGGGTCCCAAGAGTGGCCCCTGGTCTGAGTGCTCACAGAGGCCTTTCTAGCACCGACCTGGGGGTTCTCTGGCGGCCCCACGGGAGAAGCTGCCCTCCCACCTGCCCTGCCTGGACTGTGTTCCCGCTCCTCCTTCCTCCCAGGATGCGGGTCTCCTGCAGCTGTGAGTCCCTCACTAGCCCAGGAGCCAGGCACTCCTCAGGCCCACTACTTGGTCCTTTGGGGGCCAGGCTACTCTGGGATCCTACATCCCTTCTGGGGGTCCCTTCATTCCCTGCTTGTTCTGGAGCAGGCTTCGTGTCTGCCCACCCTGGCCTTGGGGGCAATGGTGGGTGTTGGGCAGCTGGACAGAGGCCTCTGCGAGGTCCTGACTTTTTACAAGAGCCCTGGCCAGGCTGCCCCCAGGCCAGGCCCTGGGTGCTGTCCTTTGCTCTGGCTGAGGGTGGAGCACAAGGGTTGAGCCTCTGAGGGTGGGATGGTCTGGGTGGGGCCTGTTTGGGGAGAAGGGTGGGGGGCATCCTCTCAGAATTCCTGACAGCCCCTGCCCCCATCCTCTGCTGCCAAGGGTGTGCCCCGGGGCAATGGCATCTTACCTCCTGTGCTCCATTTCTTGTGGGGCAGTTTCTGAGGGAGGGACAAAGTGGGTGTGTGCTGTGGTGAAAGTAGTGATGAGCGAGAGGCCTGCCTGGCATGTATAGTGGGGATGTGTATGTGTGTTCACATGCGTGTGTGCTCACATGCATGGAGCCAGTGTCAGTGTCAGACGTGCTATGACAAGAGGCGTGTGTGTGACGGAGTGTGGCTTTCTGGGGAGGCAGCTCTGAGTCCCCTCTGGCTCTTCCAGTCCCATACCCAGTGCCCTCCTCAGGCAAAGTCAGTGATTTGGGGGTGTTGGGAGTCATCTCTAGTGGGGTAGAGGGGCAGATTCGCATGCGTGCGCCTGTGCGCGCGCACACACACACACACACACACACACACACACACACACTGTCCCTACTTTGGCGGCTGGCTCAGTGGGAGGAAGTGACGAGCCTTTGGGGGGGTGGTGGTTGGAGGCTCCTAGAGACCAAGGAGGGGGGGAGGTGGTGCTGGAAGAGGCCAGGGCCCACTGGGGAGGGGGCACCTTTACCCTGATTTCCTGGTCCTGATATCCTGGCACCCTGGATTAACCCTTTCCTTGCTGGAACCCCCAACACCCCTCAAACTCTTCCCTGAGACGCTGCACAGCTTCTCATCTTAGGGAGATTCTAGTTCCGCTTGCGGAAGCCACCAAGCCTGGCCCTCCCTGCAGACCTTCCTGTTTATGGTGCTGTGTCTGTGTGTACCCGGGAGCATGGCCTCACGTGGTCGGAGTCCCTTTCCTGTTTCGTCTTGATCGCTACGATGGTGCCCTTGCTCCGGATGAGGATACTGAGGCCAGAGAGGAGGAAGAGCTTGCTAGCATCACCCCAAAGGCCCAAGAGGGCAGAGCTCAGTGGGACCACCTCTAGGCTGGGGTCCCTCCTTCTCTGCTGAGACTGGGGACCACAGGGCTGCCTGGTCACTTGGGCTTTTAGCCTGGGTGTTCAGGCCTGGCAGGACTAGGCTGGCAGCGGAGAGGCATGCAGACACCCTCTCTGTGCTCTGAGCTCAATCCCAATGCTAACCAGGCCGCCAGAGTGAGTACCTGGCAACTGCTGAGCATCTAAGGGACAGCATGTTGGTGCATCACTCTACTGAACCCTCACAATAACCCGAGTGGTAGGTATTGATATTCCCATTTTTCAGAGGTCAAATTCCCATTTGTAAGCAGAGGTAGGAGATGTATTCACTCAGCTGGACATTCCCACTTCCTCCTCCCCTGTCCCGAGCAGAAGGGGCAGACTCTAGAAATCTTGTCCTTTAAGGCAGATCTGAAAAAAAAGGCAAGACACTCAAACTGAGGAAGAAGAGAGGAGCCAGGGAAGCCCGCCCTCATCACTACATCCGGGCCCCTTCATTTCCACCCTTTGGCTCATCTCTCCCTGTGACCTCGGCCAAGGCTGTCCCCTTTTCAACCCTCGGTTTCCCCAGCCGCACAGGGCAGGAGGGTATTAGAGCCTCTCTCAGCTCTGCCGTCAGGAGCAGGCCTGAGCTGGTTAACTCCAGAGCTGGGCACCCGCTCCAGCTGGTTAAGGGCAGCCGGGTGGCAGGTGGGCCTTTGTGGCAGCGGGCTGGGACTCGTGTGTGGCCTTTGTCCCAGGCACAGGGGGCGGGCTTGGGGGAAGCATGTTTTGAGATGCAGAGGAGCCTTTCTGTTCCTAACATTCCTCGAGGGCAGGGGTGGGGGTAGCAACGAGAGCCCCACATCTCCCCTCCTCTGCAGCAGATGGCCCCCCGGCACCCCCTCCCCTGACCCCATCAGGCTGTCTGTCCTTTTGTTTTCCTGCAAGGTTTTAACCATTGTCAGGATCCCTCCTAGAAACAATCAAATGCAACCCTCTGCTCAGAGAAAACTCTGCCCACTGCTCTGTGCCAACCTCAGAATTCCCGGGGACTGCAACACCAGCGTCATGAGCCCTGCTCAGCCCCCAGACTGTGCTGCGGGGACCCCTCCTTCCCCCTGTCCCCACTAATTCATTCCCAGGCCTTCCCTGGCCCATTTGGCCCACACTTCAGACTGGAGAGAGTTCCACTATCTGGTGACTGTTTGGTGGCACAAGTTTGCCGGAGAGCAGGGCAAGAAAAGTCTGACTTACTTTACAGGCTCCCCCGGGGGCTGTGTTGAAAACAGCCTGGACAGGAGCAGGACGGAGCAGAGAGAACAGGGAAAAGGTGACTGCAGCAAAGCAGGCAGGAGGTGACGAGGAGGAGATGGACCGTGGGCTGACCGTGGAGGCTGTACCCCAGGGAGAGGGCGTGCCCCAAGCAGTTTGAATGTTCAGTCAGTTCAGTTCAGTCACTCAGTTGTGTCCGACTATTTGTGACCCCATGGACTGCAGCACTCCAGGCTTCCCTGTCCATCACCAACTCCCAGAGTTTACTCAAGCTCATATCCATTGAGTCGGTGATGCCATACAACCATCTCGTCCTCTGTCTTCCCATTCTCTTCCTGCCCTCAATCTTCCCCACCATCAGGGTCTTTTCCAATGAGTCAGTTCTTTGCATCAGGTGGCCAAAGTATTGGAGTTTCAGCTTCAGCTTCAGTCTTTCCAGTGAATATTCAGGACTGATTTCCTTTAGGATGGAATGGTTGGATCTCCTTGATGTTCAAGGGGATCTCAAGAGTCTTCTCCAACACCATGGTTCAAAAGTATCAATTCTTCGGTATTTGGCTTTCTTTATGGCCCAACTCTCACATCCATACATGACTACTGGAAAAGCCATAGCTTTGACTAGATGGACCTTTGTTGGCAAAGTAGTGTTTCTGCTTTTTAATATGCTGTCTAGGTTGGTCATAACTTTTCTTCCAAGGAGCAAGCGTCTTTTAATTTCATGGCTACAATCACCATCTGCAGTGATTTTGGAGCCCCCCAAAATAAAGTCTGACACTGTTTCCCTATCTATTTTCCATGAAGTGATGGGACCAGATGCCATGATCTTAGTTTTCTGAATGTTGAGTTTTAAGCCAACTTTTTCACTCTCTTCTTTCACTTTCATCAAGAGGCTCTTTAGTTCTTTAGTTTGAAAGTTGAAGTGAAGTGAAGTGAAGTCGCTCAGTCGTGTCCGACTCTTTGTGACCCCGTGGACTACAGCCCACCGGCTCCTCTGTCCATGGGATTTTCCAGGCAAGAATACTGGAGTGGGTTGCCATTTCCTTCTCCAGGGGATCTTCCCGACCAGGGAATTGAACCCAGGTCTCCCGCATTGCGGGTAGGCGCAGGCAAACGCTTTAATCTCTGAGCCACCAGGAAGCCCCAGTTTGAAAGTTGGGTGGATAGAATTTGCTGACAGACTGGATATGGGTGTGAGAGAAAGAGAGGAGGCATGGTGACCCCCAGATGTTGGGTCCCAGTAAGAGGGTAGAGTGAGAGTAGCTCAGGTCTGGGGGTGCTCAGGTGCTCAGTGTCCTCAGGCTGGGTCTGAGTGCCTGCTGGGTGGGGCTCCTGGGGGGAAGTCTGGCTGAGCTGGGAGCTGAGAGTGGGGAGAGGTCCTTACCTCTTGCCAACCACACAGCCTCGTTTCATCACTTAGCCTTCATTTTGCCATCTGTAAATCACAACACCTGTCTGGAGGGTCAGTGAAGTCATGGGGGACCAGACATGTAAAAACTGTGGGTGGGGTACCTCTTCAGTCTGGGAGGTATGTGAGGGCCCTAACACTTGCACACGGAGTTTGGGTGACTATGAAAGTTGTGACTGTCTCCCTAAGTAGTTCGGTGTCCCAGCACGTGTGTCTGTCTGCTGACACACACGTGTATACGTGATTGTGGAGTGGCCAAGTGGGACTGTGATGTGTGTGTGGTTGAAGAAGGTGTGATTCTGCCAAGGGTGTGTGACTCTGGTCTGGTGGCTGTTGGTCTGTAAGGGGGCTGAATGTGAGACTGATGGGCTGATGTACAACTTGAAGTTGTGTGTCTACAAAAGCTGGGTTGTGTGTGTTGTATGGGGGAGGGGGTTGGGTAGCTGAGAAAGTCCTCTTGTCCTAAAGGAGTGTGTGACTGTGACAGGAGTGTATTTCCATCACTGAAGGAGGACAGAGGTCTGCTGTGTGTGTACCCTCCTGGACGTGGCTGTGGGCTGACCCGGGGCTCTCCTGGGCTGACCCCTGCCCTGACTCTTATCTCATTCCTAGACGTTCATCTTCACTGACAGCCCGGATGAAGGCCTCCAGGAGAGACTGGGTAACTCTGGGTGGGATGTGGACCCCTCAGTTGCTGTCAGGGAAAGCTGGGGTGACTGCCTGGGGGTCCCCAGGAAACACGACTGTCTACCCTTGGTACACAGGGATTCCCCCTTTGCCCAGGAGGGGAGCAGGAGTCTCCCCTGGAAATGGAAGGCCGTGAATGCCGGGGTCCCAGCTCAGCGTGCTGTCCATTAGTTTCAGGATTCTGGGCAGGCCAGCCCTCCCAGACTTCAGCTTCCCCTGTGTAAAACAGGAGTGGGTGGACTGCTCCAGGCTCTTTGAGGCCCTGCCTTGCTCTGCTTCTCACACCGTGCAGGGCTGTGGGGAGGAGCTGGGCTGACTTGTCCTTACTTCTCCAGGGTCCCACCTTGTGGTCACCAACTGCCCTGCAGAGCACAGCCACCCTGCCCTGTCCTGCAAGATGGCCGCTGAATTTGATGCCTTCTTGGCCAGTGGGCTGAGGTGAGTCTACCTTGGTCTTCACCTTGGTCTTAGGGGGCATGCGTGACCTTTGCCTCAGGCCACTCAAGACATCCCATATCTAAGTGGGATGTCTTGTCAAAAAAGTAAAGTTCTGGATCCTGTGAACTGAATCACATGTAAGTAGGGCCTTCTGGGATCTGCCTCTGGTCAGGCCATCTGGGTTCAAATCCTGCCATTCTGGCTGTGTGACCTAGGGCAAGTGTGTTAACCTTCCTGAATCTTGGTTCCCACCTGAGAAGTGTGCACAACTTCCTCATGAGCTTACAGGAGATGCCGCCTGGCACAGGGCTAGGCCTTAAGTGTTAAGCCCACTCCAGCCCATATCTGTTTGTTGATTGACTGTGAGGGTGCAGGAGGAGTCTGGCTGACAGGCAGCTCTTGGGAACCCCTTCCAAGTTCAAGGTCCCCCATTCCATCCCCACAGATGGTTCTGCCATGTGGATGACGACAACTATCTGAACCCGAGGGCGCTGCTGAAGTTACTGAAAACCTTCCCCCAGACCCGCGACGTCTACGTAGGCCGCCCTAGCCTGAATCGGCCAATTCACGCTTCGGAGCCGCAACCTCACAACCGCACAGTGGGTCCCTCGCTGCCTCCTTTGTGGACTGGCCACTGGGTGGCGGGACAGGGCCCTTCGGGGACGGGGCCAGGGGCGGGGCCCTGAAGGGGCGGGTTCTGCAGGGGGCGGGTGGATTTTCTGGGTTTCAGAATTGCCTGTGTCACTGTATCTGGGCTGGTGGCCTCTCCTCTGATCCTGTCTCTTCCTTTATGAGACTAAGAGAGGAGAGAGAGGAGATTGAGATAATGCAAGGAAAGCAAAGACTGGCACTGAGTAGGGCCTCAGTTACTGAGGAGCAGTGGCTTGTCCTGGTCATACCGTGAGCATAGTGCGGTGAACTGAGGTCTCCAGGCTCCACAATCAGGCTTCTAGCCACCTGGTATCACCATGTAGTTGGACGGATTGTTAAACTGCTGAGTCTGCTGGGCCAGGTGGCAAATTGCGACTGCCGGGAGCCCCTGAACCTTCCCTTCCCCTAGACAGCTTTCTTCTCTTCAGATTTCACTAGTCACCCACAGAGGTATTGGCACCTGGCACAAGAGGGTCCCCAGCACCCGCTTCAGCTCCAGACCTGAATGGACAGATTTAGGTTGCCAGATTTAGGAAGCAAATAAACAGAAGCCCAGGATATTCATTAAATTGGACTTTTAGAGAAATAAGAATTTTTTAGTATATGTATATTGTATGTTTTTCCCCCGGTCCCCAGAACCCACCTGGATTCCAATTTTGGGGTGACCCAGGCCCCTAGGACACCCTTGGCCCTCATGAACAGGAAAGCCATGGGTCCCCCTCTCTAGAGGCAATGTCTGGAGTGGGAGCTGGGCCCACTATGGGGCTTTCTCCCTCTCAGGGTCACCATCTGCTTCTCGAGGGAAACCAAGAGCAGGAAACACAAAACCTTAATTATCTCAGCTCATCAGCCTCTGAGCCCTAATTAAGTCCTTCTGGACCCCGAGGGGTGGTGTGCATGAGCAAGCTGATGCCAGGTGAGCCGAGGGGTCCCCTAGGTTCCCATACACTTCTCCCTCACCTAAAGATTTGAGAGCTTTGCTCTGAAACCTGACTCCCAGAGCTCATTCCCTAGCCCTGCTCCCTCCTGGCTTTGTGACATTGGCTGAAGTCACCTCACCTCTCTGTGCCTCAGTTTCCTCATCTGTAGAATCAGTGAAAACAGTCACTACCTCATAGAGCGGATGTGAGCAAAATAATTAAATGAGGCCACCTATTCAAGGGCCAGGATCTCCTGGAGAAGGAAATGGCAACCCACTCCAGTATTCTTGCCTGGAGACTCTCCAGAGGAGCTTGGTGGGCTACAGTCCATAGGGTTGCAAAGAGTCAGACATGACTGAGCAACTAAGCACACACACAAACATTCAAGGGCTTGGAATGGGATCTGGCACATGGTGGATACTAGTGAGTGTTTTCCACCAGTACCCGATTCAGCTCCTTGGGATTCTGAAGAGTCAGACATGACTTGGCGGCTGAGCACGAGCACCTGACTCAGCCCAGCCTCACCTCTGAGCACTGTTTTTCCTGTGCTGGGCACAGGACCCTGCTGGGCCCACCCACTCCTCAAGCCCACAGTGTGCACCGATGCCCTCCTTGTCAGACACCCCACCAGCAGAATCTCAGGACCGCTCCAGAGTGTCCTGGCCAGTTCAGAATGTGGGTGTCCCCCCAGAGTAGGATGGCAAAGGGGGCAGGAGGTTTGGCTTGGGGTTGGTCCCAGCTCTGGGACCTCGGCAGGTGACCTTAGTTCTGTGTACCTCAGTCAACTGATCTGTAGCACAGGGCTTGGCATGGTCAGTGCTTGGGGCGAGCACTCACATAGTCACGGCTGATGTTACTGTGGTTCTCTGGGAGTGGAAGCCCTGCTCTCATTAACTCATTAAACAAGCCTTTATTGGGTGCCTCCTGTGTATTTGGTCCCAAAGAATCCATTCATTCTGCCTAATTGAGGCCTGACTTCTCTCTAAGAGGGTAGAGTTTCCAGAAGTAAGCTCATAGAGATCTCAGAGGAGGAGGACACCTCTGGGCCTGGAGAACCATCTGATTTCAGAACTGGAGCCACAGGTGACATATCTGAGGTCCAGAGAGGGGCAGGGACTCTTACAAGGTTACACAGCTGTACAGTGGAGGGGGGAGCCCAGTGTCAGACTTTCCAACTTCTGAATCATGGGAGATAGCCCAGCCCAAGGCAACATACATCAGTGAAGCACCAACTGTGGGCCTGGGAGAAGGTAACCTTAGGGCATTTTGACTAAGAGATGGTACAGTTGAAAATGTACAGTGTTTCTCAAAAGCCTTGAAGAAATTCCCGGGTGAATTCACAGGTCCTCACAGAGGAGGTAAAAGAGATTTGGGGCCATGGTGGTGCTAGGCAAGGGCAGAAAACGGTTTACACCCTGAAAGGGTAGTACTGGTTCAGGTGTCAAGGGCTTTACAAGCTGATCGATAAACCCACTAGTGTTTACCATGTGCCAGATCCCATTCCAAGCCCTTGAATGTTTGCCTTCCCTTCTCTTTTTCCTTCATGGGCATTATTTAAGGTTATAACTCTGCATGCATACTAAATTGCTTCAGTCATGTCCGACTCTTTGTGACCCTATGGACTTTAGCCCGCCAGTCTCCTCGGTTCATGGGATTCTCCAGGCAAGAGTACTGGAGTGGTTTGCCATGTTCTCCTCAGGGATTTTCCCATCCCAGGAATCGAATCTTTGTCTCTTATGTGTCCTACATTGGCAGGCGGATTCTTTACCATGAGCCCAATCTGAGAAGCCTCCTAGCAAGACTCTAGTGAGATGGGAAATATAAAGCTTTTGAGCCATGTTGGTTGTGAGTAAGGGGAGGCCTAGCTGTTGCCCCCACCCCTAGGCTCACCCTACATTTTGGCTTCCCCCATCTTCCCCCACAGAGGCTGGTACAGTTCTGGTTTGCCACCGGGGGTGCTGGCTTCTGCATCAACCGCAAACTGGCTTTGAAGATGGCCCCCTGGGCCAGGTAAGCAGAGATCTACAGGCAGATGGGGGAGGTAGAGGTGTGCAGAGAGGAGAAATCGGCTGGTGTGTGGGTGGGGTGTTTGTAGCAGAAGGGGCTTGAGCGTGAGCTCAGGAGACACTACCTCTCATTCCCACTGTATCAGAGTTACACAGCTAGTGGTGAGCAAGTCACCTGTTGCCTTGCGTTGGGGGTACACTGCCTAGTGCACTCTGCTACACACAGGCAAGCTGTGTAACCTCTAGGAACCTCAGTGTCCCATCTGTAAAATGGACCTGATAATACAGTGGCCAGTGGTCATTGTAAGAGTTAAATGAGAAAGTGCCTGGGCTGGCACCTGGTAGGAGCCCAGTCAATATTAGGTTCTGTTTTCAGCCTTCTTCTGACCAATCACTGTCACAACGGAGGTGAAAGCCAAGTGGAGGAACACTCAGAGGAGGAAGTAGGGCCTTCTACCTGGGGAAAGGAGGGAAGGCTTCCTGGAAGAGGTGGCATTTGAGCTGGAATGGTCCTAGAAGACTGGTGCCAGACTGAGGGGGATTGTGAGAGTAGTGGAAGCCCTCAGTACTGGGTAGGAGTACTGGTATTCTAGAGAGGGCATGACAAAGGTCTCTTGAGGTCTGCTGGGCAGGTGTTACTGTTATTAACAACCACATCAGTGTCACCACTTTGAACTGAGGGTTGACTCTGAGCCAGCCCTGTACTTTGCTAAGATTATCACAGCCCCCAGGGAGGAAGGGGCGTTGGCCCTATTTCTACTTGGCTGAGAAAACTAAGTTGCTGAGAGGTTAAGTAAGTGATTGGTTCAAGGTCACCCAGGCCCAAGTCTCCCAGGTGCTGGGTTTGGCTCTAGGGCTTGTGTGATTTGCCTCTGCGGCAACCTGCCCTGCCCTGCCCTGGATGGGGGTGCCCTCAGGAGGAAGCAGGAATGCTGCCCCAAGGTCTGTTGATAGCAGGTGTATACACATGACCAGGGGTCTCCCTGTGACCAGATACCCCATCTAGGCTTCTGTCCCCCTCTATGGTATGTTTGTGTGAATTAGAAAAAAGTACCCTCTCAGGGTAGTGCAGCCCCCAGGCACAGCATGGGGAAGGTGACAAAGGATGGGATTCTGTACCCGCTCGACCCCTCTCTCAGGCATCTTGTGCAGCGGGGCAAGCTGCCCGGCCTAGTCTCTAGGGCGTTCGTGGGGTGCACAGTCAGGTGATGCCCTTGCCAGGAACACTGCTCCTCCCCCGCTTGGCACCTGGCTGACTGCAGATCATCCTGTAAGACTCTGTTTAGAATCTGCTACTGCCATGATTAAATAAAGAGCAAAACAAAAGGCTGCCACCTCCTCTGGGAATCTGCTTTGCCCTCTCTGTGTCCCCAGGCCTCGTGCTTTCCTCTGACTTAGCACCAGTCCTCTGAAATGACCTGCTCATCTGTCTGTCTCCCTCCAGCACGGAGGCTGCTGTTGAGGGCAGGAAGCATTTCTTTCCCATCTCTGTGTCCTCAGCTTCTGTGTCATCAGTGGCTGGCACCAGGTAGATGCTCAATCTCAAAAATGAATGAATGAGTGGATGAATGAATGAATAGAAAGAGAGAAAAGGAAAGGATACATTTATAAAAGGCTTCATCTCACCATTTCGCCACTTAATCCTCACAACAGCTCTGGCTATTATCATGCCCATTTTACAGAAGAGAAAACTGAGGCTCTCTGAGGTTTATAACTTGCATGAGGCTACACAGTATGCAGGGGGCAGATCCTACAGCTGCACTCTTCTCTTCCATCTGGCTGTGGTGGAGGGAGGGTCTCCTGGGAGACAGGAAGGGCTCTAGGTATCAAGGGCCTTAGACCACCGGCTGCAGCATATCTCTGTCTTTCAGTGGCTCCCACTTCATGGACACATCTGCCCTCATCCGGCTGCCTGATGACTGCACTGTGGGCTACATCGTTGAATGCAAGCTGGGTGGCCACCTGCAGTCCTGCCCCCTCTTTCACTCCCACCTGGAGACCCTGCAGCTGCTGGAGGCTGCCCAGCTCCCGGAGCAGGTGAGCCAGCCATGGGGCAGGTGGCAATGGGGGAGGTGTGTGTGTGTGTGGGGGGTCTCTCCTTTAATGGGGAAACTGAGTCCCAGCATGGCAAAGACCCCCTTAAGGGCACGCAGTGACTCAGTGCTCTCCACCTCTGACCCTTACGGGTTGGTATTTGTGGTGCTAATGTTCTTTGATCTGGTTCCCAAATGCCAGCTGGAGGGACCTGCACAGATGAGAGGAAGCTCATCTTGAGATTCAGACCACTCAGGTCCCTGAACGCTGCATTCTTCCTTCTCACCTCTCTTCAACCTCCCATCCTTACCACACCCTCTGAAGGGGCCAGTCCTGCACTATTCAACGGCCTCCTCCTTCATCAGAGCCTACCTGGCCACTGCTTACTGCTTTTCCTTCCCACACAGGTGTTACTGGGAAAGACCAGGTCTTCAGTAAGGATGACCCATGTGTAATGTCAGGCTGGGGGAGGGGTAGGTGCTCCTCCCATCACCGGGCAGGTAGAGACTCTGCTGAGGTCCAGCTGGCTCTGCCTTGCAGATACTGCCCTCCAACTCATGGGTGTCCAGTCCCATAGGGGGTCCTGGCTGGGAAGACCCCCAGGGAGGCTCTGTCTCATGGTATGAGTGAGAGCACTTTTAGCTGCAAGGGACAGAAAGGCAATAGGCTAATTAAACAGAAGAGGACATTTATGGGTCCGTGTACCTGAGGTGAGGGCGCGGATGACTTGCTAGATCTGGTGAGGTCTGGGTGCTCAGATCCCGTCCCCTCTCTCATGTGTCCTCCCCTGTGCTGGCCTCATTCTTAGGCAGGCTCGCTACTTGCGCTGGCAAGATGGCAGCCCCACCCCACCAGTGAGAAGAGAGCTCTTCCTTCTGTCAGACCTCGCGGCTCGTGCTCGCTGGTCACATGGCTCACTTGGGTCACATGACCTGTTTCCTACCAGAGTCTAGAGCTAGTGTTGATTGACCAGACCTACACCTGGGGTGCAGGTTGGTCCTATTAGGACCACAGCCAGGAAAGAGGGGCAGATTTTGGGTGTTCCCTAAAGTTTGGGGTTTGAGCCCCTGCTGTGCCAGATACCACACTGGGGGCCTTATCTTTTTTAACTCTCTGGTTCCTCATAACATTCTTAGAGGATGGATCTTAACATTATTCCCCTTCTATAGATGGAGAAACTGAGGCCCAGAGAGTGGAACTAACTGTGGCCAGTTCAGGACAGAGAGGGACTTGAACCCTGGTGGGTGGCCCCCAAATCCACAGTCTTTAATCACTGTGCTTGACTGCCTTTTGACTGGAGTCATTATCCGCAGCCTCACTGCTTGTGGAATGACCTGAGCGATTGCTAAGGCCCTAGAATAGGTCTCAGGAAACCTCCATCCAGGTGCGCAACTTCCTGGAAAGGCACCTTCCCCTCTTGAGCCTCAGTTTGCCAATCTGTAGATGAGGGGATCATTCCAGCTTCTTTAGTAAATGAGACTATGGGAGGCACCAATGGGATTATGGGAGAATGAGAGGGGATGGGCCCCCCAGTGAAACACCCATTACTCATGGTGGAATTTCAGGTGCAGAAGAGACAGGCTTTCTGTGCCACTCAAAATGTCTTAGGCACCTTCTGTTTGTACTAAAATGCTGCCCCCTTGTGGGGTCCCTGGTGAGACACTCCTCCCTGCTGCCCTGCCCTGCTTCATTGCCTTCTCTGCTTCTCTCTGCGCAGGTCACCCTTAGCTACGGCGTCTTTGAGGGGAAACTCAACGTCATTAAGCTCCATGGCCCCTTCTCACCTGAGGAGGACCCCTCCAGGTGGGTCTGCGGGCTGAAACTGTAGGGTGGGAGGACTGGGGCCTGAGGCCAGGGGTAAAAAGAAGGGAACCAGGGGGGAGGGAAGTGAGAGAGGCTAGTAGCTGATAGCACAGAGCTGGGAGTGGATTCCAGTCCCTGCTCTGCCATTGGCTTACTGTGTGACCTTAGGCAGGTGCCTGCCTTGCCTCTCTGTACCTTAGTCGCCCCATTTGTAGCACAAGGAGCCTGGGCATCAAGGATCTGAAGGGGATCTCCCAGGCCTGACCCTCTGGGATTCTGCAGGAACCTCTAGAAGACTTAACTGTGTTCACTGAGCAAAGGAGATGCTCTCATGGAGAAACTCCAGGCACCCATTGGAGAAACTCCACACCCAGGGACATTAAAAAAAATTTTTCTCAGGCTGTTCATTTCTTGGATGATATTTTTCCATGAACAAAGGGTTGGAATGAGGGCTAAAATGCCACCTAGGCACCTCCAGTTCTCCCCCTAAACACACTCCGGGGAGATTAGGGCTGCTTAGCTCAGCCCCCTCCATCCCACTCCTAGCCCCGATTGCTGTGGAACTGTTTAGAGCCTGGCCTGTGACATATTGTGGCAGGATAGTAAGACCTACTCAAGGCAGTAGAAGAAGCCAATGTGACTGGAATATGGGAGAAAAGAGGAAAGTGGCATCAGATTCATTTGGGCAGGTGGCATCCCTCCATCCCCCTGGCCTTCTAGGCTCTGTCGAGGCTCTGGACCTGCCTGAACTGCGTAACCCATAAGGGAGCACGCACTCCTGCCTCTGAAATCCTGCAAAGCCGTCTGTTTGGAGGCAGAGGTCTCACCACTATCCCAAGGCTGCCAGGCCCAGGACTGTGTTGAACAAGTTGAACGTTACAAGGAGACAGAATCTGGCTCAATACTGGGGGTAGAGGAGGTGGGACGGGAATTCAAGTTTCAAAAGGAAAAGAGCTGCTTTCTAATTGAGTGAGCTTCTCATCAGTAGAGATGTGGAAGCTATGGCTGTATGTCAAGAGATTTAAAACTTGGTATTAAATTCTCTCAAAGCCTAAAGATTCTAGAATCCACAGGTTCCTGCTTGATGGGGACTCAGGTCACTCAGAAGCTATGGCCTCAGCTGTTCATGTTTTCTCTGGCTTTTGAAGTCTTTACCCATCAGTGGTTCTCAACCAGGGACCCTTTTGCACCCCTGCCAAGGGACACTTGGTAGTGTGTGGGGACATTTTTGATTGTTAAGACTTAGTGGGGACTTCCCTGTGGATCCAGTGGCTAAGACTCTGCGCTCTTAGTGCAGGGGGCCTGGGTTTGATCCCTGTTAGGGATCTAGATCTCACATGCTGCATGTTGCAATGAAGACAGAAGGTCCTGAGTGCCACAGCTGAGACCCAGCACAGCTAAATAAATAAATTAGATAAATAAATATTAAAAAAAAAAAAAAAAAAGCTCAGAGGATGCTGCTGGCATCTGGCGAGCAAAGTACAGGGCTGCTGCTAAACACCCGCAATGCCCAGGACAGGCCCCACAACAGAATTATATCTGGCTCCTAATATTCATCACGTGCCAAGGTGGAAAAACCTTGCTCCAAACCATCTCTGTGACATGCTCCCCTGGGAGCCTGTGGGGGTGACTGTCTTGTCCATTTCTGGTCTCTCCACAGGTTTCAATCCCTCCATTGTCTCCTTTACCCGGATACTCCCTGGTGCCCGCAGCTGGTGGCCTGATGAACCCTGAACCTCTGGGCAAAGACGGGGCTGCGGCTCTCTGGTTGTCCTTAGCCTCCCAGGCAGCCTTGAGGGCCCGTGGTGGGTCTTGTGTGTGCATGCTGGGGGGGGTGGTCCCTGGCAGGGCCTCTGAGAGGTGAGCAAAACCAGGATTGGATGATGACTGGTGCTGAATGCATCTCAGCCCCTGGGAGGCGTGTTGCACAGCCCAGGATTGGGGGCACCAAGTAAGGGCCAGAGAGGCCTCAATGGCTGGGCCTCCATGGGCCCTGGGTGGCTGAACTGAACGAGGATGGAGCTACTTGGGCTCAGGAATCCTAACCCTCCAGAGAATTACCTGGGCCCCTGGGTGTGCAGAGCCAGCAGCTCTGGTCTCTCAGTTCCTCTCCTGGGATCAAGCACTGGGCCACTTACTCCTGGCTTCCTTGGCTGGATCCTCAAGCACTGAGGGGACCCAAGTGGAAGAAGGGCAGAATCCACGGAGTCTGTGGCAGATAATGTTGTTGCTGACCAGTCTCCAGCCCCTGCCCCCCACCTGATGTTGTTTGGAACATCAGCATGTCCAGACCCAGATGATGAATCAGAATGGGTCCCAGCCCATCATGGTGTTCCTGTTGCTCACTTTCCCAGCTTCCCTTGCTATTAGGAGCTACTACATGGCCCAGCTATGGCCAGAGCCAGATCTCTGTTAGTGCGAATTAAGCAAAGCCAATAGAGAGGCTTCTGGGGAAGGTTTTGTAGCCCTATACCCCATCTTCCTACTGCAAATGTGGGTGTGATGTCTGGATCTAGGGCAGCCACCTTGCTGCCATGAAGGGAATGCCAAGACAATCATTCCACAGCTGCTTCTTCCAACATCTGGTTCTGTAAGAAGATTAAACCTTTATTTGTTTAAGCCTTTCTTGGTTCAGTTTTCTGTTACATGCTGTCAAAGTCATTCCTGAGCAGGCTGGGAGAATCTTTTCATCTGTCTGTCTCAGTGATGTTGATTTTGGATCCCTGAGCTAGACAGCCCTGCCCTGCTCTTGCTGGCTGTGTGACCTGGGGGAATCTGCTTGGCCTCTCTGGCTTGTTTGCTCATTTTATAGATGAATAAAGCAGTACTTCATGGGTTGTAGGTGAAATGATGCAGGGTTTGTAAAGGGCATAGCACAGAGTCTGGTATGGAGAAAGGAACGGCCTGTGAACAGTGATGACTAGTACTGTGTGCTGTGTCATGGTGAGCTAGGATGTGTAAGGGTATGCCCGTGCACCCTTCTATGCGTGTCTGTGCCTAACGATGTGTGTGGGATGTATAGATGTGTGTGTGCCTCTGTCATGCCTCTGTGTGAGTGATACGCATGTGGGTGAATATATGCGTGTCATGAGGTGCTGGTTTACTGAGGACAATACTTCCTTTTATCTGCCTTCAGGGCCTGGGTTGAGGTGGCTAGAGAATGAGGGAAGGCAGAATGGAGCTGAGGGATTCAGCCTCTGCTGTCAGATAAAGGGGCACTTTGACAGCCCAGGTAGGAGCTAGGTAAAGGTAAGTGCCCTTAAAATTTCACATCCCAAAGATTTTGCATGACTGAATGAAAGTGATCATGGTGAAATTTCAGGCCTGGTGGTGTCTGTGGGGAGGGCTAGGAAGAGGATGTGTCTGCTCGCAGCCCACATCATGCTCAGAGATGTTGGGGGGTTGGGGGTCACAGTGGAGCCCAGGGCAGAGGGGAGGAGGGAGCAGAGGGACAGAGGGGCTTTGATCCAGGCAGCCAGGGCTGGGGGCTTTAAGGCATGTCCTCCAGCCCTCGAAGAACCTTGTCCCTGCCGCAGCTCTGTCTGGGCCAATGGAACTGCCGAACACTGAAGCCTTGACCCCTTTTCCAAGGAGGAGTCTGACCCCAAGAGGAGCCGCCCTGTGCTTGTTAGGTGTGGGGCTTCCTCTTTCTGAGTTGACCTAATGCTGGGTGTGTGGGCTGCGAGCCGAGTGGGGCGGCCTCTGGGCTCACAGCCTGTAGGGATGGGATGGTGTACTCTACAGCCGCCGTCCTCTCCACCCCATGCATGGAGGGCTGCCGGCTGGCCCACTTTTAGAAGCAACAGCAGATTTACGGGTTGTTCCCAGATCCTGAGGGTCGGGTGGAGGGAACAGGACTCGGGCCATCTGCTGCCTCCATTGTCTCAGAATAGCTACATAGGGCGGGGAGCAGAGTCAGCAAGGATCAGAACTGGGATGGAGGAAGGAGGGAGTCTGGGATTAACCCCTAGTGAGTCTGTGTGGGAAGGGGGAAGCTGACTGTAGGCTGTGCTAGGGTGACCTGCATGGGCCCCACAGGTAGGGGCTGGGAGTGTGGTGGGGAGGCAAGGTTGAACCACCTTGTCTTGGCCTTGCTGTAGCCCTCAGGCAAGTATTACTCCCATTTTACAGGTTAGGAAACTGAGGCACAGAGAGGGAGAAGGCCCTTGGTCCAGGTCATGGGGCTTTTAGGAGCCAGGGCCAAGTTTTGAGACTCCACGGTGGTCATCAGTGTGGGACAACCGTGGAGGGTGGACGAGCCTCAGGCTGGCTTGACCCTCCTTTCTTCTTCTGCCTCTCAGCCCTTGGGCACCTGACTTTGCCATTCACTGGCCTCACCTGTGAAACAGAGTGACTTCTACGTAGCCTGCAGGTGTGATTTTGAGATGCTGCACAAAAAGCTCCTGGGGCAGGTAGTTCCTGAGTAACCACTGTCTCCCAGCTCTCCCCGAGCTCAGTGTTCTCAGCTGTAAAAGGGAGTGAAAAGAGCGTCACCATAGCAGCCTCCTCGCTGGCCTCCCCTCAGACACCCCTCCGCCTTGCTCCTCGTTACTCCTCATGGGTCCGCAGTTTCTCTGTCTGCCGCAGCTCTCCCTGGAATGGTCCCCCAACTCTGCATGGCTGGATAGCTCTTGCCAAGCCCCAACATCCTCTCCTAGGGAGCCTTTCCTTGATCACCCACCACAAAGTGGCTGCCTGACTGCCATCATTTCGCCCTGGGGTAGCTCCCCAGGTGGCTCTGAACCTTGCAGGCACGTCTCTTGTTGGTGCATCTGCTTGCTCATGCATTTGTTGCTTGCCCCTGTCTGACTGTTATCTCTGTGATCCCAAGGATTGTGTTGGTTTTGCTCACTGCTACTTGCTATCTGGCACACACTCAACGAATATTTGTGGGATGAGTTGAAAAATGGATGAGTGAGCTTCTCAGAGCTCTTCCAGCGTGTCAGTTTTAAGATTCTATGAAAGGTGCTAAAATCCCTTGGGGACAAGATCATGGGGAAGCTTTATAATGGAAAGATCAAATTGGTAACATTGACCATTTTTTTTAGTATCATGCACAAAGGAAAAAATTTGACCTTAAGTGCTCCTGATATGGTGCACTAGGAAGGACACAGCTTCACCCAGGAAATGTGCTTGCCAAAGTAATTGACCCCGCATATCAACCCTCTCGATCTAAATATCAGTCTCCAGGAAATGGCGGGAGGGCACTGTTCAGTTCCGTTCAGTTGCTCAGTCGTGTCCGACTCTTTGCGACCCCATGAATCGCAGCACGCCAGGCCTCCCTGTCCATCACCTTCTCTCGGAGTTCACTCAGACTCCCGTCCATCGAGTCGGTGATGCCACAGCCATCTCATCCTCTGTCGTCCCCTTCTCCTCCTGCCCCCAATCCCTCCCAGCATCAGAGTCTTTTCCAATGAGTCAACTCTTTGCGTGAGGTGGCCAAAGTACTGGAGCTTCAGCTTTAGCATCATTCCTTCCAAAGAAATCCCAGGGTTGATCTCCTTCAGAATGGACTGGTTGGATCTCCTTGCAGTCCAAGGGACTCTCAAGAGTCTTCTCCAACACCACAGTTCAAAAGCATCAATTCTTCGGCACTCAGCCTTTTTCACAGTCCAACTCTCACATCCATACATGACCACAGGAAAAACCATAGCCTTGACTAGATGGACACAGTAGAACATGTTAAATGACACCGTGAAGGTTCAACCAAGAAAATCAACAATGGGGACAATTCTACAGACAAAGACCTGGTTTCTTCAACAACTAAAATACCGTAAAAAAGGAAGGAGGAAGGAATGTTAGACATTAAAAGAGATTTAGGAGTCATAGCAGCAAAATACAGTGCCTGGATCTTGTTAAGATCCTGGTTCAAATAAATGGCTCCTAAAAAGACATTTTTTGAGAAAAATAAGGAAATTTGAAAATGGACTTCGTATTAGATAATCTTAAGAAATTGTTAATTTTATTAGCTGTGATAATGAGGTGACTTTTTCAGAAATATTCTAATATATGAGAGATGTATTCTGAAATATATTTGAGTGAAATGATATATTGTCCATAATTTGTTTTTAAAGAGATGCTTGGGGGCAAGGAATGAAATAAGGATGTTAAACTGGGGATAGTTGTTGAAGTAGGGTGGTGGGCACACGGGGGTTCACACTTGCTATTTCCTTTACTTGGGTGTGTGTTTGAAATTTTCCATCATAAAAAGTAAAATTAAATAAATAAGAGTGCCGTGGATTGCTGGCTATGGCCCTCCCCGTTCCCTTTTTTAACTTTCTCCCTCCCCTCCCCCTTCCTCCATGCCCCACATTCAGGCCCAGAGAACATCTGTTCTCCTCAGACACTGCTGTCCTGACTGTACTTCCTGTTCTCCCCAAACACCAGAGAAAGGAGAGGGAGACCTTGACTGGAAGCTGGTCCCTTCCTGATTTGCATTTTGCGTGTTTCCTGGTTTCTCTGAGGCCCATCCTGATGTCTTTTGGTTCTGAGCACTGGTCCCAGCTGCTTCATAACCCAGCAGCACTTTCCTTGGGCAGTCACAGTGACAGTCACAGCCATCGCTTACCACTCCCCCTAGTCATCCATCCAATAAGAGTCTACTGCTCAACTTCTCTGGTGGGAGTGTCTGGGATCCCTGTGTTAGAGATTACACAGGAGAGTCAGGCGTAAGCCCTACTTTCAAAAGGGAGTTCAAATCCCAGTTGGAGCAGTATTAAAAACATGGCTTATCATGTAATTGATGATGAAATATGACCATAGGGCAGAAGAAGGAGGACTCAATTCTAGGGGCAGCAGGAATCAGGAAGGTCTCCGTCTGGAGCCAGGAAGACGTCAGACTGAATGAAATGTGTCACATCCTGCCTTGCATTTAAGTCTAGGGAGACCTGAAGGAAAGTGAAAATGTTAGCTGTGGTTGTGAGTACTGCTGTCTTCATGTGCCTACTTATCTTGCTTGCAGGGTAAAGGTGCAGTATGTATGTACCTAGCACTGTGTCCACATGAAACACGGGGAGTTCTCACCCTCGTTCCCTTCCTATATCTCCTCCTGAATGACTGTGTAAATTCTCCCAGGGCAGAGACCCTGCACAATGCATCTCTGTGCCTCATATTATCTGGCACAGTGCTGGGCGCATAGCAGGCACTTCACTCAGACCAAAGACTAGGTGAGTGTCAACCTCAGGCTAGTACAAACTGGTTGAATTAGAATCACAGGTGCCTGGTAAAAACAGATTCCAAGATTCCATCTTAGATCCTCGGAACTCACATCTCCAAAGAAGGGGCCAAGGAATCTGTGTTTTTACCTGGTTCCCAAGAGGGTCTAAGTAGTTCCTGGCTTAGCAAACAAGGTGGGAGTTGAGGTGAGTTCAGCACCATGGACAGAACCTCACACAGCTGCCCCTATCTCCTCTCTTTCCTGGGACCAGCTGGGGCAAGGACATTCTATGTTATGTGACAGGAGTTAATGGTGTAATCCTGATGGGGGCCATGAGACATCTGTGGCTTTGGCCCTCATGTGACACGGTCCTCGTCTGTGCTTCAGGAGCGAGTTTTGGGGTGGGCACTGGTCCTGCTGTGGGAGACAGCTCTGACTGCACAGGGAGAGGCAGGATAATGAATGCCCCCTCTATTTCTTTTACAAGTTATAAGCGACCCTCATACTGTGCAAGCAGCAAAGCATGAAGCCTGAGCCAGTGTGAACAAATTAATCCCCCAAAGGTAGTTTGAGCACCTACTGTGTTCAAGGGCTGTGCTGGTAGCCAGGGGGCACCTAAGGATGAGCAAGATACAGCTGCCTCCCCAAGGAACCCACAGCTTGTCAAATATGGTTCATTGACTGTTAGAAAGGAGAGCAGCCTTGAAGATAACCAGACCCAGAGTCAGCGAGTGTGCTTACTGGAGAGGCAGGAACAGACATGTGGCAGAAAAGGCTTTTGAGATTTGGGACCTGTTCTAGCACTGACTAGATATGTGGCCTTGTGTCTGCTGTTTAGCTTTCAGAACTTTAGTTTCCTAATCTGAGAAGTGGGAGTGATTACATCCTTCCATCAGCCCAGTTCCAGGGGCACAGCCCCAGCACCATTCATTCACTCATAGATTCACACTCATTCATTCACATTACATTTATGCCAGGTGAGCTGACAGTCACTGTGAAGGTGCTTGAGCATCAAGGTGCTTGAAAGATGGCATGCAAGAGGTATAAACTAGGGTGGAGGGTAATACTCCTGGCCTCCAGTGAGATGACATTTCCAGCCCCCCTTATAGTGAGAGGCCGGCCATATGACAGTTCTGGCTGATGGATGTGTCCCACTTGCAGGCCTGGCCCATAAAATTTTCCCCTACGAGATGATCTCTCTCTGTCCTCATTGCTGGCTGGATGGAGTGGACTGTGGGTTATAGGAGCCTGGATATGGGAGGAGCCCAGGTCCCAGAATCTCTTTGTGGAAGCCTGTCCACCAAACAGCTGCACTGAGTTGTTAGAAAAACCAGAAACAAACTGGTATTGAGTTGGGGTCTTGGGGTGTTTGTCACCACACTTAGCCTGTCTGTGCGCTCTGTCTGTGCTCAGTCATGTCTGACTCTTTGTGGCCTGCCAGACTCCTTTGTCCAAGAATACTGGATCCTCATCCAGAGGATCTTCCTGACCCAGGGATCGAAACCACGTCTCTCACATCTCCTGCATTATAGGTGAAGCCATCCAGGAGGCCCCAGCCTACCCTGACTAATACTAATACAGGGAGATGCAGCAAGCAGGTAAACGAATAAACAGGAGTTCTAGAAACTGATGGAGTGATGAGGGCCACATGCAGGAAGGAGCCAGTGGGGGATCTTTGGAGGACACATTATGGATTTATTTTTAAATTCTTCTAAGCTTAACAAGTAAACTTTTAGCCTCTCAATGGTCCTGATCTAAAATTCTCTAGCTTTGTCTGGATAACCTCCTTCTCAAGCCTTCTGAAACCCTGTCTTGTGTGATCTATGTCACTCTTAACTCTGCCTTCTGGATTTTATTTCAAAGACCTGCTGTTTGTTTGTCTTTAATTTTTATCTTTAATTTGGCCCTGCTGGGTCAGAAACCTGTCCCTTCATGCTACATAGCTCCAGTGACCTTTCTCTCTCCCACCCATATCCTGGCCTTCTTGGAAAAGTCTCCAGATGGATCTGTGTTTCCCTCTCTCCAGCCCATTGACCCTCCCCGACCCCAGCTTTGTTCAGTGTTTGGGTGTGAGCAGATCTGCATCTTTAATGATTTTACAGAAGCAGGATACAGACCATGAGACTGAAAACATCCAATTTACCAGTTGGTTTGCAAGAGATATTTATGTAGTTCAAATCTGTTTTATTTATATCTGATTATTTTTAAATCAAAATAAGTTCTAATGCATTAGTATGTTCACTGTGCCATTTGCCCATTGCTGCATAACAACCACCCCAAAATGCAGTGGCTTAAAGCAGTCACACCACTTACTTTGCTCATGCATCTGTGGTTTGGGCGGGTTTGGTAGGAAAGTTCATCTCTGCTCTGCTTGGTGTCCACTGGGGTGGCTCCAGCTGGGGTTGGATCATCTGAAGGCTCTGACTTCTGATGCCTGGGTGGGGAAGACTCAAACTGCTATTGTCATCCTCTCTATGAGGTCTCTCTGTTATGACGTTGCAGGGTAGCTGGACTTCTTACATGCTGGCTCAGGGCTTCCAGCCAAGACAGTAAGCTGGGTTGCCTCTTATGATCTGGCTTAGGAAGTCTAGCACCATCAACCATGGCCAGCTCGTATTCAACGAGAGGGCTGGCCCCACCCTTGCCTTTAAGAAATTACATTATTAATTTTTTAAAATGTGTTAAAATATATAACACGAAATTTCCATGGTAACCATGTAAGTGTACTTCAGTGATATTAATTACATTTACAATGTTGTACAAACACCACCAAAACTTTTTTGTAACGGTCATCCATGTTGTAGCGTGTACCAGAACTCCGTTCCTTTTCACGGCTGCATACTATTCCATTGCCTATATATGTCACGTTTTGTTTATCCCTTCATCCATCCACGGACACTTGGGTTGCTTCCCTCTTTTGACTATTGTGAACAATGCTGCTGTGAATGATGGTGTGAAAATGTCTGTTTGCATGTCTGCTCTGAATTCTTTTGGGAATATACCCAGGAGGGCAATTCCTGAATCATATGGTCATTCTGTGTACCTTTTTTTTCTGAAGAACTGACATACTGTTTTCCACAGCAGCCACCCCATTTTACATTCCCACCAGCAAAGTACAAGGGTTTGAATTTCTCCATATCCTCACCAGCATGTTTTCTGTGTGTGTGTGTGTTTAAGTCAGTCACCCTAATGAGCATGAAGTCTCGTCAGTGGGTATGAACCATCTCCCTGTGGTTTTGATTTCGTTTCCCTAATGGTTAGTGATTTTAAGCATCTTTTAATATGCCTATTGCCATTTGTGTATCTTCTTTGGAGAAATGTCTTTTCAAGTCCTTTGCCCACTTTTTAATTGGGTTGTTTTGTTGTTGTTGTTCTTGTTGATGAGATCTCATTCTTTTTTGCAGTCATGTAGTATTTCAGAAAAGAGTTATACAGTTCTTTTACTAACCAGTCCTCCATTGATGGCTATTCAGATTGTTTCCAATCATATGTTGTTCAAGCAATGCAATAACAAATTTTCTCCTGCACATGTTATCATGCTCAGGTGTGAGTATACTGGAAGAGAAATCCTTGCAGTAGGATTGGTGAATTAAAGGCAAGTTGCATGTGTCAGCTTGGTAGATGCTGTCCAACTGCCCTTGAGAGAGTATGCTCCAGTGTATACTCCCTGTAGCTATGTAAGAGAGCAAGGTGCAGCTTTAAAACTAACACGTAAGTTTTCAGCATTATGCCAAAGATTTCTTCTTCCTTGGGGATGCTAATCTGACATTTCCTAATACCGATTAAAATGTTGGCCTAACACTGCCCTCTGTTAAGGGATTTGCAACTTAATTGCATTTGTTCATAAAATGGAATTAACATAAAATAACTTGCCATCAACAGTGATTTTTGACCCTGTGCTATGACAAATCTATTCATGTTTTATGTTTTAAAAATCCATTCAAAGTTAAAAAACTGCTTCTTAATACTATTAAAATGATATTTTAAAAATCAGACTCAATCTCAATATGTATGCCAATGTTTCCAAATAGGATACAATTTATTTTTATCCATTTTCCCCCCAGAGGTATAGCCATGAAAATTCATGCCTGGAAACTCTTTTCTGTTATCAGTGGTATCTAACAAGATCATGCAGCAACTCGCACATCAAATATTAACTCAACCTGCACTTTTTAGGTGACGTGGATTTAGACGCAAAGAGCACGCTTTCCATAGCCAATGCCAAACCCCTCACTCCTCTGGCTTCTAATTAAGAAAGTAACTGAAAGTTGTTGTGATCAAGCCAGGATCCAATTAAAACAGATAAACAGACTGTGGCCACATTCACTATAATATATTAATATATATTTGTAATTAACTAGACACAGTTTTCAAGAAGAAGGGGACTTTTTTCAGAGGCAAAAACTCCTATAAATGAAGAAATAACATGTATTGATAAATCAACTCAGGACACAAATTCTATATGCTCTTCATGGCAACTAATGTAATATTTATATTAACTGATAATAAAGATATATGTCAAATAAGACTTGATGTGCAGGGTGAGTAAATGAGAAATACTTAGTATGTTAAAACCATAGTAAATACACAATTCACTTTGTACTGTGTGTTAATCTAGAAACTAGGTTACGTAAATAATAACTCACTTCTCTTTCCTTGCATGATGCCTTCAAGTTCATCCAGTCCAACCTCTTACCCAACAAAGGAACCCCGGATCACCCAAGCACTGCTGATTCCTCCAATGATGACAGTTGCATTACCTCAAATGGCAGCAAAGCCATGATGCATCTTAGAAGTCACCTAAATTGGGTGCTTTGGGGCTTTCCCCTCCTCTGGGAGCTGTCCAGAACACACTGGCTTCTTCCTCAGGCACCTGAGATTCAGACACATAACTGCCCAGAGATTAAAAAAAAAAAAATCTTCCCAGGCAATTTCAGTTTACAGCAAAGTTTGGGATCATCTGTTTCTATTTTACAAAGACCATCATCACCTGCTGGTTATCTCCTCATTCATTTGTCACACGAATTTTTATTGAACCTTTTTTGAACTTTTATTGAACCTTCTATGCTAGGTACTGAGGATACCCATATGTTACTTGCCTAATTTTTTTTGCACCTAAAGACATTTTGGGGTGAATTAAAAAAAATTTTTTTAATGTGGACCATTTTAAAAGTCTTTATTGAATTTGTTACAATATTGCTTCTGTTTTATGTTTTGGTTTTTTGGCCACAAGGCATGTGGGATCTCAGCTCCCAGACCAGGGATTGAACCCTCACCCCTGCATTGAAAGGGGAAATCCCAGACCACTGGCCTGCCAGGGAAGTCCCAAGACATTTGTTTTAAACAGAAAGTTTATTTAATGGATTTGATGGGCCAGATCTATTAAATCTATCATATTTCAACATAGGCACATAATTCTTAAAATAAATAAGAATTACCTAAAAGGTACACTACTATCTAAGAAGTAAACTGCTGACTAAAAGGTCCGTTGTATATTACTTGTAATATTCATACCACCTTTTAGGAAACAATTCACTTCTGTATCTGTTCACTCTTTCATCCATCCACCCCATATTTCCTGAGCTCCTCTGATGGGCCATGCTTGATACTGGGCATCCTCCCTTGCCTTCTTGCTTGACTATGCCTAGTGTCCATCAGTCACCCAGGAGCCTCCCACGCTCCCTGCTGCTGGAACCAGAATGGAGCCATCCTCACCCAAAGCAGTCAGGCCTTGACTGCTGACCTAGGGGTGGAGTCCCAGTGGGTAGTGTAGGCTGTCACCACCAGGGGGCACTCCTGCCTCACTGCTGGCTTCTCACCCAGGCCAGGGCCAGGGCAAGGTGGGCCTGGCTGGAAGGGGAGGATGGCTGGCATGCTGCTGAGGGGCACCAGGCTAGGCTTTTGAAGAGCCTCAGGGGGCTGAGCTACTTCACTTTCACCTTTCACTTTCACGCATTGGAGAAGGAAATGGCAACCCACTCCAGTGTCCTTGCCTGGAGAATCCCAGGGATAGGGGAGCCTGGTAGCCTGCTGTCTATGGGGTCGCATAGAGTCGGACACAACTGAAGCAACTTAGCAGCAGCAGCAGCATGGGATAAGGAGGCGTGGAAATGGGGTCCCTGCACTCAGATTATAGGAAATTTTCCCTCTTCCCTGACACAGGAAAAGAGCACACAGTACATCTATTTACACAGGAGCAGCTGGCGACAGCGGCCCTCGAAACCATCCTGCCTTTTGGTGAAAGGCAAGGCCACTCCGTGTGCAGATACTGAGCCCATCATAAGCACCAGACAGTGTACCTACAGCTGATCCGGAACATGTCCTCTACCTCAACCCTCTGCTGATTCTTTCCAGGGCGAGGAGAGGGCTGATGGGGGCCAAGGGGGTCGCTCCTGGGGATTGGGGCCACCCTGATCCCCACCTACAGCCAGGAAGACCAGTCCAGGTGGATGGGGCCTTATACAACTGTTCTTCCCCTGGGCCTCAGTTTTCCCTTCTATAAAATGGAGCTGAAATAATTTCTGCCCTACCTGCCTCTCTTGGGAGCGTGACTATGAAAACTGCTGCAAACAGCAAATAATAGATTTGAAGAGAAACAGGAGAATCTAAAATGGAACTTGGAGCCCCTCCTCTCTGCTCCTTCCTGCTTTGGAATTTGCTGCAATTTGTAATCTGTGTGAGTAAGTCAGTGCTTCACCACACCTTGCTGGAGCTGGCAATCAGGTGCGGTGGTGGCTTCTACCTTGCCCTGCAATGACTTTTCTCTAATTGCTCTAATCTGTGTTTTCACGCACTCGCTGGAAAAAGAAGAGCCGCCAGCTCCACGGAGGAGGGGAGCTGAGGCGTGAACCCCAGGCAAGGGGGAGGCGTGAAGCCGAGCACCTACTGTCTGCAGCCCCTGGCAGCGGAGGTGTGTGCGAGGGTGACAATTCCTGGGGAGCCTGTGTGCCTGGGAAAGGGGATGGAGAAGGACAGAGAACCCTGATTAAGTCTGTCTCCCAAGGAGAAGACTGGGGGCAGAACACTAGCTGGGCACAGGGCAGAGAGATGCCAGGGAGCAGTCTGTGGGTGTGTTTTCTCCGTGTGTGAGTCCCCCTTGTTTCTGGGAGTGTGCAGCTGTGGCTTTCTCTGAGACAGGACGATTCCGTGTGGTCTCACCTGATTTGTCTTACCTTTGGGAGGACAGCTCAGTATGCGTCTGTCTGGTGTTTTGTCTCCGACTGTGTGTCTGCGAGTGGGTTGCATGTTCCCCTGCTAGCAGCTAGCTCTGTGGGACTTAGCTTCCAGTTGCAGGACTTTCTTGCTAAGCCTCTGGGAATCCCACCTTGGGCAGAGGTGCTGGTGCAGCTGGGGGCGGGATGATGCTAGCCCAGATAGCCGCTTAAGCCCCTCCTGCTGGGGTAAAGCGATTATCTGTGTGTGTGTGTGTGCGTGTACTTGTATAGGTGGGTGAGACGGAGCTCACAGCCTTTAGGGGTTGCAGAATCCTCAGCTACCCCAAAAAAAGGTCCAAAAATTTGCCCATGGTGTTTCCTCCCCTCCCTTCCCTTGCCAGGATTCACTCCCCGGCTGACCTGGATATGCGCATTTACACAAAGATGGGGATGCTGCTCCTAAGTTTCTTCTCCTCCTAAATTGCTGCTCCTCCTAGGGGTTCTCTGGTGCTAATGGTGGCACTTCAGTCAGTGTCAGAGGGGACATGGCTTGGGATGTAGGGCGCTTCCTGGTGCTGCCTTGGTGACATGGGACAAATTGAGATTCTTGACCTTGTGTTTGACAAATGAATTGCGTATAATCACCAGTTAGTTTTACCTGTGTAAACCTAAGCAAGAGGAAAAGCTTTGGGTTGCTCCTCCTGGTGCCAGGAGACTCTACACAAGATTAATTACAATCAGAAGCAGCAAATGTGAAGTCCACGGATGAAATGTTCCAAAACTGGTGAGTAAATTCAGTTTCCTATAACAAACACGTGATAAAGAAAGAGAGTTCTCAGCAGAAACATGTCAACAGTGGCTAATACTTAATATCTCCTCCTGCGTATCAGGCACCAAGCTCTTCCCAGGTCAGCTCTTGAAACCCTCAAAGCCACCGTATGATGCCCATTTTATTTTATTTTTTGGTTGTGCTGCATGGCATGTGGGATCTTAGTTCCCTGACTAGGGATCAAAGCCTCACACCCTGCACTGGAAGCATGGAATCTTAACCACTGGACTTCCAGGGTGCCCATTTTAGAGATGAAGAAACTAAGGTACAAAGAGGGTAAAGAATTTGTCTTGAGGTCACACAGTTCATGGAGCGGGAATTTGGACCCAGGCTGGCTGGTACCCTTGCCTACTACCCAGCCACTAGGTCATGAGTTGTAGGACAGTCCTATAGGGTGGGCTCCGTGTGGGTTAATGCTGTTCCTTCTTGCATGGTGGGTGGCTCAGACGGTAAAGAACCTGAACGCAATGCGGGAGACCCGGGTTCGATCCCTGGGTCGGGAAGATCCACTGGAGAAGGAAATGGCAACCCACTCCAATATTCTTGCCTGGAGAATTCTGTGGACAGAAGAGCCTGATGGGCTACAGTCTGTGGGGTCGCGAGGAGTCAGACAAACTGAGCTACTAACACTTTCTTTCCTCTTGCGGGAGACCCACAAACCTCAGTTTTCACTTTCACAAAGCACATACAATTTAGTATATGGCAAAGACAGGGGAAGACAAGTCCGAAAGAAACTTACCCCATGCGGCTAGTATTCGTTTCGTGTGTTTTCTCTTTGTGGTATGCAAATATTCTTTTGCATATTTGCATACCAAATACCAAAGCTTTTCCTTTACTTCTGCAACAGGTATGATGTTCACCCCAGCACCTTGCTGTCTCACCCAGGCCTGTGTCAACAGCTGCAGCCGCCGTGATCACCAGTTCAGGCCAAGGCTGATTCACAGTGTCTGGGAGCTGGGGTTTGAGTGCTGGTGTCAGAACATCTGACAGGAGGCTGGGGGTGCACCTGAAAAATGGGGGTGGGAGAGGTGGAGGCTGCACTGTAAAGTCTACCTCATAAGGCTTTTGTGTTTTAGTTAGGGGTTGCTTCGTGTCGCAGAGACTGAAAATGACGGTGGCTTATACCAGATTGAGGCTTATCTCTCTCTTATATAAAGGATATCAGGAGATAGGCATCCAGGATTTTGGGGAGGGAGGCTCAACTGTGTCTTGAAAGCACCAAGTACTAATTTCCTCATTTCTTTTAACTTAAGAGAAAATTGAGGTATGATTTACATACAGGAAAGGAAATTAAACGCGTGGACTCTAAATGTATAGTTTGACGGACGTACATGTGCATCAAACATGCCCAGCATCCCAGAAGGCTCCCTCATGTATCCTCTCCCAGGCACCAACCCTCTCTTCCCCAAGGCAATCACCACCTTGACTTCTGTCACTAGAGACTGGTTCTGCCTGCTTTTGCCCTTCATTTGAACAGGATCACAGAGCATGTTTTCTTGCTTTTGGCCTCTTGGACTTCGTGTAATGCCTGTGAGATTCATCCAAGTTGTGGCATATATATCAGCAGCCGATTCTTTTTTATTGCTAAGTAATGTTCTATGGTGGGGAAACACCACCATTTGCCTATTCTTTCACTTGTTGATGGACATTTGTGCTGTTTTCTGTTCACAGTATAGTGAATAAAGCTGCAATGAGAATTTATGTCAAGTCTCTGCGTGGACATGTGCTTTCACTTCTCGTGGGTCAATCCCTTAGAATGGAATGGCTGGGTAATAGAATGAGTGTAGCCTTGTAAGAAATTGCCAAACAGTTTTTCAAACAGGGTGAACCACAGACAGTTCCATTGGCTATGTGAGAGAGTTGATCCTCATCCTTCTTTGCAATACTTGATACTATCAGTCTTTCACATTTTGACCATTTCTTTGGGTGTGAGTGGCAGTTTATTGTGGTTTCCTTTTGCATATATCTCTGATAGCTGCTAATGTAGAGTATCTTTTTGTACATATTGGTCATTTTGATGTTCCCCTTTTGTGAACTGCCTCTTCACATCTTTGCCTACTAAAAAATTGTATTTTTTTTTTCTTATTGATTTGTAGAAGTTCTTTATATGTGCTGGATACTAGTCCTTTGTCAGATATAGGTATTGAATTATCTTCTCTGCATCTGTGTATTGGCTTTTCTTTCTTTTAATGGTGTCTTTGGCTGAATATAAGTTCTTAATTATTACAAAGCCCAATTTACAAAATTTTCCTTTATGGTTAATATTTTTGTGTTATGTTTAAAAACACTTTTCGTCCCCAAGGAGTCTTTCTTCTTAATTTATTTTTTTATTGAAGGATAATTGCTTTACAAAATTTTATTGTTTTCTGTCAAACCTCAACATGAATCAGCCATAGGTATACATATATCCTCTCCCTTTTGAACCTCCCTCCCATTTCCCTCACCATCCCACCCCTCTAGGTTGATACAGAGCCCCTGTTTGAGTTTCCTGAGCCATACAGCAAATTCTCATTGGTTATCTATTTTACATATGGTAATGTAACTTTCCATATTACTCTTTCCATACATCTCACCCTCTCCTCCCATCTCCCCATGTCCATAAGTCTGTTCTCTATGTCTGCTTCTCCACTGATGCCCTATAAATAAGTTCTTCAGTATCATTCTTCTAGATTCCATATATATGTGTTAGAATACGATATTTCTCTTTCTCTTTCTGACACATTTCACTCTGTGTAATAGGTTCTTTTTATGGCTGAGTGATATTCCACTGTGTATATGTACCACAACTTCTTTATCCAGTCATCTGTCGATGGGCATCTAGGTTGCTTCCATGTTCTAGCTATTGTAAATAGTGCTGCAGTGAATACATGTGTGTTTTTCAATTTTGGTTTCCTCAGGGTATATGCCTAGGAGTGGGATTGTGGGTCATATGGTGGGGTTTTATCCCTACTTTTCTAAGGAATTTCCATACTGTCTTCCATAGTGGCTGTATCAATTTACATTCTCACCAACAGTGCAAGAGGGTTCCCTTTTCTCCACACCCTTTCCAGCATTTATTGTTCGTAGACTTTTTGATGATGGCCATTCTGAATGGTGTGAGGTGATAGCTCGTTGTAGTTTTGATTTGCATTTCTCTAATAATGAGCAATGTTGAGCATCTTTTCATGTGTCTGTAGCCATCTGTACGTCTTCTTTGGAGAAATGTCTGTTTAGGTCTTTTTCCCACTTTTTGATTGGGTTGTTTGTTTTCCTGGCATTGAGTTGTATGAACTGCTTGTATATTTTGGAAATTAATCCTTTGTCAGTAGTTTTATTTGCTATTATTTTCTCCCATTCTGAGGGTTGTCTTTTCACCTTGCTTATAGTTTCCTTTGCTGTGCAAAAGCTTTTAAGTTTAATCAGGTCCCACTTGTTTACTTTTATTTTTATTTCCATTACTCTAGGAGGTGGGTCATGGAGGATCTTGCTTTGATTTATGTCATCAAGTGTTCTGCCTATGTTTTCTTCTAAGTTTTATAGTTTCTGGTCTTACATTTAGGTCTTTAATCCATTTTGAGTTTATCTTTGTGTATGGTGTTAAGAAGTGTTCTAATTTCATTCTTTTACATGTAGCTTTCCAGTTTTCCCACACCATTATGGAAGAAGCATCTTTGCCCCATTGTAAATTCTTGCCTTCTTTGTCAAAAATAAGGTACTCATAGGTGCAAGGGTTTATTTCTGGACTTTCTATCTTGTTCCATTGGTCTATATTTCTGTTTTTGTGCCAGAACCATACTGTCTTGATGACTGTAGCTTTGTAGTATAATCTGAAGTCAGGAGGGTTGATTCCTCCAGCTCCATTCTTCTTTCTCAAGAATGCTTTGGCTATTCAGCTTTTCCTCCCCAAGGAGTCTTTTAACACATGACTCCATCTGGCCTCACCTCACCTGGCTGCTCTCTCTGCCTCCCCATCCTCTATTAGAAGTGCCTCCCTGGAGCAAGGGGTGAGGAAGGTAGAGATGGGATGGCAGATCTGTGGGGAAGAGCAGGGTTAAAGCCTCCCTAGAATACGAGATCTGTGTCCCCCACCCCCTTCCTTCCCTGTGCGGATTTGGGTTTATGCTGGGCTGCAAGATTAAAGCCAAAGAGATTAAAAGATTACCTCTGACAGGGAAGGCAAATTCTGCCTCTTTGCTCCTAGAGCCATGAGGGGGAGGGGTGAGAGTGTTACTGGGGTGCAGGTTGGGGGGTGGTACTGGTGGAGCCATCTCCACTACCAGGGCCCTCCCCTTCCTGCTGAGAACTCTGCCTCCTGGAAGGCTGAAGCCTGAGCCACTAGCTCATCTCTCTGAACCTCTGATCCCAAGTTATAAAGGGCATGGGGGCTGAGCTGGATACTGAGCACAAACATTGGCTTTAGTGGGTCCTCAAAGTATGACCCCCTGACCAGGGGTCCCCGTATCAGAAATACAAACTTCAGGCCCCTTCCCAGACCTATTGAGGCAGAAACTTGGGGGATGGAGTAGGGAGAGCAATCTATGTTTTAAAAGCCCTCCAGGGGATTCTGATGTGCATGAATATCTGAGCACCAGTGCCTTTAATTATGGTAACAATTGCTAATTTTTAAAGCATTTAACTGTGCTCACCAGTGACTCTTCTANGGAAGGCTGAAGCCTGAGCCACTAGCTCATCTCTCTGAACCTCTGATCCCAAGTTATAAAGGGCATGGGGGCTGAGCTGGATACTGAGCACGAACATTGGCTTTAGTGGGTCCTCAAAGTATGACCCCCTGATCAGGGGTCCCCGTATCAGAAATACAAACTTCAGGCCCCTTCCCAGACCTATTGAGGCAGAAACTTGGGGGATGGAGTAGGGAGAGCAATCTATGTTTTAAAAGCCCTCCAGGGGATTCTGATGTGCATGAATATCTGAGCACCAGTGCCTTTAATTATGGTAACAATTGCTAATTTTTAAAGCATTTAACTGTGCTCACCAGTGACTCTTCTAAAGAGTATGCACCCACTCACTTATGGTGCTGTTGCTCACCTTACTTTACACATGAGGAACTGAGATGCAGAGAGGTGAAGCGTTTGCTCAGGGTCACACAGCTACTAGATGACTGAGCCCAGACTTGGACTCCGGGGGGCTGGCTCCAGAGGCTGAGTCACTAACCACTGCTCGAAACCGTTTTGAATTCCCAGTGCTGTGCATCCTGGCCTTCTCAGAAGCCCACAGCTTTTGTCAGTGGCTCCAGGGAATGGTGACTCCAAGAGGCTGACTGCTTCAGGGGCCCCTGGCTTGCAAGATCCTTTCCCAGCTTCCTCAGGGCTTGCTGACCACACGTCTTCCTGCCTCCTTTCCCTGCCTCCTGGGCCGGATGGGAGCCCCCTTGGCCAAGGCTGAGGAAAGCAGATGCTGAGAGCTGACCTCAGCTGCACAGTAAGCCAGAACCACAGACAGAGACCCGCCACTCCACGTCTCAGAAATTCATTTATGTCTCATTTCATTCTCTCATTTCAGTGTTTAGTGATCAGAGCAAAGTAGAGGCCAGCAGAAAGGCAGAGGCAGAGAGAAGGAAGAGGGAAGAGGAAAACTGTCCGTTAATTTTGCAATTCTCCCTGCTAGTCCCCTCCTGTCACTAGGGATGCTGAGAAAGCCCAACCCCCGAAGCTGGAAAGTGATCAAGGAACGGTCAAGGCCGAGATGAGGAGGCTGATTTATGGGGCCAGAGCTGGGGAGCGAGTGTGAGGGCACCAGCTGCGGGAGAGAGCAATTCATCACAGCTCCCGGGGAGAGCGGAGGGCCTTCACAGGTCTAGCCCCCACTGGGCTCCCTGGCCTGCTCTGCTCTCAGGAGGACGGAACTTATCTTTGGGGCTCCCAGTACCTCTCACTTCTCTCCCCCAGTTCTCCTGGGTCTGTAAACTCTTTGAACCTTTGAGTTGGGGGTGGGATGGGAAGGAACAAAGAATACAGCCCCAGGCAAGTCCCTTCTCTGAGCTTCAGTTTCCCCATCTGTAAAACCAGAGCCTCAGCCTAGCTGGTCAGCCTCACAGGGAGGTTGTGAAGGAAAAAGGCCACGGCCATGAGCTGCAAAGCCCTGTCCCACCCAAGAGATGACAAGTGTGAGGTGGGAGTGAGGACCTTGCCTCCTACTGCTGTGGTCCTGGGTTCTTCATGTGGAGGTGTGTGCCGGGCACACAGGGCTGCTGCAGCTGAGGTTCTGTCTGTGCAGGTGCGTCCACCTGTGCATAAACATAATGTGTCCAAAGCCACAGCCGAGTGTGCAGAGCATGCGCAAGTATGCATGTGCGTGAGCAGACACGCATGTGTACATGTGTGCAGCTGCACCGACACCTGTGAACTCCAGCTCTCATGTAATCTCTCTACCCCCACCAGCCTGGGAGGACTGCTCTGGAGAGGTGGTGGGGGTGTGGCTGGGTGCTTATTCACGGGCCCCATCCAGCTGGTTATTTATTGATTAATTCTGCTGCCAGCTGATAGATGCCAAGCCTGTGCCAGACGCAGGCCCTGGGCTGATTTACATAATTAAAAACCATCAGTAACAGAGCGGGGCCTCACCCGCCAACTGTTTCCTCTAGCATGACAGGCCGAGCCTCTCTCCTCCCCCCGCCCCTGTCCTCTGCATCCTCCCGGCTCCCTCTCCTTCCAGACCTCTTCACCCTCCTGGCCTGCTCTGTGTCAGTATGCTGGCCTGGGCCCCTCCATGACATCAGCTGCCGCTCAGTCAGTGATGGAGAGCTCGTAGTATTCTGGGATTCTCCAGTCACTGACTCCGAGATGCTATTAGTGGACGGTTCTAAGGTTCTTCGATGGAAAGCCTCAGATTATAAGATTCAGCTCTGATCCTCGGAGTTGTGATTTTTCAAGAGTCTATTACTCTATGTGACAATGGGGAAACGATGTTTGCTCTCAGCAGCTCTGCCTGCGCTCGGGGAGGTGGGGCTGCTCTCTGGAGGGCCTGGCTTTCTGTGGAGGCTGCCATGGTGGATGGGGTGGGTCAAGCCCTGCTTTCCAGGAGAAGAAGAGCGTCATGGCAGAGGGCTGGGGTGGGGTGTGGGCTGGTCACCGCAGGAATCTGTCAGAAGGAAGGAGGACCCAGGGATACCCAAGGAGGGCTGGAGGAAGAAATCCTTGCTGATGTCCTAGGCGCCAAGAAGGATTTGGAATATATGGGATCCTGTGGAGTGTGTGACATCGGTCCCTTTGCTGGTGTCACCTTTGCTGTCTTCAAAGAAGACTCTGGCATCAAGAGAGACAGTCTGTGGGGAGGAGTGTGGATTATTCTATTTCCCAGCTGTGTGATCCTGAGGAAGCTACTCAGCCTTTCTGAGCTTCAGCTACCTTCTCACTCATGGCATGGTGTTTGTTATAAGATTAAGTATTAACTTCTGGGGACTTACCTCGTGATCCAGTTGCTAAGACTCTGTGGTCCCAACGCAGGCAGCCCTGGTGCGATTCTTGGTTGGGGAACTAGATCCCACATGCCTTAGCTAAGAGTTCACATGTCGCAACTAAAGATCTTGCATGCCTCAACTAAAACACCTGGCACAGTCAAATAGATAAATAAAATAAGTTAAAAATAATTAACTTCTCTAAAGTGCTTGGAATGCAGTTAGTACCTGCTGAACCCCTAATAACTGGTGGCTATAATTGTGTGGCTCCTTGGGGGAGATGAGTAGGAGGCTGGTCAGATATGGTGAAAGTCCAGACACACAGAGGGGTTGGGTTTTCCCATTATTGCAGGCCAGCTCCCAGTGGGGCTGGTGCTTGGAGGATGTTGGTTGAATGAATGAGTGATTCTTCTCTCAGCTCTTCCCAAACACAATGCCAGCCCCAGCCAGCCCTCAGCCAACTTAAGCAGGGTATCTGGGTGCATGGCTTCTCTCAGGCGGGTCCCCAGGACTTGCACTCTCCTCCTCCATCTGTCCCATCTCTGCCTCTTGGCTCCATTCGCACAGCCCAGCTCTCATCCTCAGCAGTAAGGTCTGCCCCTCCCCCAACCACCTCCAAGATTGGTCATAATTTTAAAAATTGAAGTAAAGTATGTTTAAAATTAACAATAGAATGTAAGATGGTGCAGCCACTGTGGAACACAGTTTGGCAGGTCTTCAAAAAGTTAAACAGAATTACCATATGATCTAGCAATTCCACTCCTAGGTATACACCCAGAGGAATTTTAAAGTACATCCTCTGAAAAAGCAAAAGCTCAAACAGCTTGTACCCCAGTGTTCATGGTAACATTATTCACAATAGTCAAAAGATAGAAACGACCCAAATGCTTCTCTGCAGATGAATGGATAAGTAAAGTACAAAACCTTTGCGCTTAGTTGCTTCAGTCATGTCTAACTCTTTGTAACCCAATGGACTGTAGCCTGCCAGGTTCATTTGTCCATGGGATTTTCCCAGCAGGAATACTGGAGTGGGCTGCCAAGCCCTCCTCCAGGGGAGCTTTCGGACCCAAGGACTGAACACTCGTCTTCTGTGCCTCCTTCACTGCAGGTGAATTCCTTACCCCTGGGCCGCTGGGGAAGCCCACAAAACATATGTAAAGGTATGAAAAATGCAAGCACATAGAGTGGAATATTAGTTAGCCTTAACAAAAGAGTGAAACTCTGATACATGCCACCACATGGATGAACCTTGAAGACATTATGCCAAGTGAAGAAAGCCAGATGCAAAATGACAGATTTGATTTACATTCTTTTTTCAATCGAACTTCCAAATTTGATTCCAGTCAAATTCAATTTTCCATATTATACACTCATGGAAGTGTATGATTCCACTTATATGAGGTACATAGAATAGTCAAATTCGTAGAGACAGGAGAAGAGGTTGTCAGGGGCTGGTGGAGGGAGAAATGAGAAGTTAGTGTTTAATGGGTATAGAGTTCCAGTTTGGGAAGATAAAAATATTCAGGGAGTGGATAGCGGTGATGAATGTACTTAATACGATGGAGCGTACTTTTTAAAATGGCCAACTTTTTAATGTATATTTTAGCACAATAAAAGACTTCTTTGCAACTGAGGGAGATGATTTTGTTTGTAATCCTTCTTTTTTATTTTTATTTTTTAATGGTCACCTTTGATCCTCCAGGCTCCCCTCCTTGTCCCCAGCGCATAACAGGACCCTACTCATCCTTCGCTGAATGGGTGAACCGGGCCTCCCATCTGGCCCCATGAGGAGCCTCCTTGACCCGCTACTTGGCCAGGCAGCTGGTTCTCTTTTCTCTCTTTATTTCACCAAACCTGACAGCACATGAGCCAGTCACAGGTTGTTTGGGCTGGGGACCGGTGCCTGGTAGTGATTAGGTGGTTCTGGGCTTTGAGGATTAGACACGGCCCCGAGGTGACCAAGAAGCGATTTCTCATGGCGGCCTCTTTTAGCACCCATCAGAAGAGAAGGCCCCACCCTCGAGAGCCGGCAAGCGTGGGAACAAACAGCTTGGCCTGGGCTTTGGTTGCATTTCATACCGGAGAGGATTCCTTCTTGTTCAGCATGAGCTCCTGGATGTGGCTTTTAATATGTTTGTTGCTGTGTCATCGATTTCTCCCCATGAGCAAGTGAAGAAAATTGTCAAGAGCTGGGGCAGAGTCAGGCTCTTGGGGATCAAGAAATGTGCCCCACATCAGGTCTTACAAAACCCTGGTATCTTTCATCAAATGTGAACATTATCATATAGCCCCCAGGTGACAGAGTCAGATTATTCAATGCTGACTGTTTAGCCAGGTCATGTTTCTAAAATCAAAGGAGTAGTTTTTATTGGCATCATCATGTTGTAGAGAAAGACGTTCAATCTTGCCTCTCATTTTAAAAAACTTGATGAGCACCTTTATTCAACAGTGAGTGTTGCTCAGGTTACAAAAGCAGAGTTTTGCTCGGCCCATCCCTTTTAACTGCTGCTGAAAAGACATCTGCTCAGTGGCCTTGGTTTGATTGTGCTTGCTATTTTCTCCATTTCTCTCAACGCTGAATGAAGATCAGGGGGTACATTGTTGCCTGCCAGCTGCTTGGCGAACAAGTGTAAGGGCTAGCATTCCTCAGCTAGTGCCTCCATCCATGAAGCTGTGCCCTTCCCTGCCGCCCATAGGGTAGCTGAATGTCAGTTCTGATCCCCGTGTTCCTTTCCAGTCCACATCGTGACTCACAAAGTTACCATCAACTTAACCCCCAAAGTTCTCTCTTGCAGCATCAATGCTGAGTGATGAATAGGACCCAGATAAATCACAGAGCACATTTCCCTCATATATGTACAATAATCAGGCTTCAGATGATAGAAGAAAATCCAACTGTAAGTACTTTAATAAATAAGGTGCGTTCCTGGAAATATAGGAAAAAAACACAGCTTTTTATTTTATTACCTGCCTTCTTCATCCCACAGGTAGCTTCACTATCTGGTTTAAGATGGCTGCTCCAGCTCTTGCCACTGCATCTGCATTCCAGCCTATGAGGAGTATAGAAAAACAGAGAGGTATACATCTTTCCTTTTGAGGGCATGAGTGGGAAATTGCACAATTCCTCTCTGTTCTCATTTCATTGGCCAGAATCCAGTCACAGGGCCATTGTCACTCTGCTTATTTAACTTACGTTCAGAATACATCATGAGAAATGCTGGACTGGATGAAACACAAGCTTGAATCAAGATTGTCAGGAGAAGTATCAATAACCTCTGATATGCAGATGACACCATCCTTATGCAGAAAGTGAAAAAGAACTAAAGAGCCTCTTGAGAAAATGAAAGAGGAGAGTGAAAAAGTTGGCTTAAAACTCAACATTCAGAAAACTAAGATCAGGGCATCCGGTCCCAAAACTTCATGGCAAATAGATGGGGAAACAGTGAAAACAGTGACAGATTTTATTTTGTGGGGTCTCCAAAATCACTGCAGATGGTGACTGCAGCCATGCAATTAAAAGACACTTGCTTCATGGAAGAAAAGTTATGACCAACCTAGATGACATATTAAAAAGCAGAGACATTACTTTGCCAACAAAGGTCCATCTAGTCAAAGCTATGGTTTTTCTAGTAGTCATGTATGGATGTGAGAGTTGGACCATAAAGAAAGCTGAGCACTGAAGAATTTATGCTTTTAAACTGTGGTGTTGGAGAAGACTCTTGAGAGTCCCTTGGACAGCGAAGAGATCCAACCAGTCCATCCTAAAGGAAATCAGTCCCGAATATTCATTGGAAGGACTGATGCTAAAACTGAAACTGCAATACTTTGGCCACCAATGGGAAGAACTGACTCATTGGAAAAGACCCTGACGCTGGGTAAGATTGAAGGCAGGAGGAGAAGGGGACGGCAGAGGATGAGCTAGTTGGATGGCATCACCGACACAATGGACATGAGTTTGAGTAGGCTCCTGGAGTTGGTGATGGACGGGGAAGCCTGGTGTGTTGCAGTCCATGGGGTCTCAAGGAGTCAGACATGACTGAGTAACTGAACTGAAGTGGTTTATTTAAAAAATGAAGTGAAGTGAAGTGAAGTGACTCAGTCGTGTCTGACTCTTTGTGACCCCATGGACTGTAGCCCACCAGGCTCTTCCGTCCATGGGATTCTCCAGGCAAGAGACTGGAGTGGGTTGCCATTTCCTTCTCCAGGGGATCTTCCCAACCCAGGGATCGAACCCAGGTCTCCCGCATCGTAGGCAGACGCTCTAACCTCTGAGCCACCAGGGAAGAGACCACTAATTGTCCCCCAGTATCCCCTCTCCTCTTCTTCTATAGTGCTAGTAGAAGTTTTGCTGAATATGATGTACATAGCTGCCCAGACTGCATTTCCCAGTGTAAGTTAAGTTCAGAGTCTTCTTCAACACCACAGTTCAAAAGCATCAGTTCTTTGGTGTTCAGCTTTCTTTATAGTCCAGCTCTCACATCCATACATGATTGCTGGAAAAACCATACCTTTGATTAGACAGACCTTTGTTGGTAAAGTAATGTCTCTGCTTTTTAATATGCCATCTGGGTTGGTCATAGCTTTTCTTCCAAGGAGCAAGCGTCTTAGCTATACACTTGAGTCTACTTAATTTTTTTGGTTGTACTGCACAGCATACTAGATGTTAATTCCCCAACCAGGAATCAAACCCACGCCCTCCATAGTGGAAGCACGGAGATTTACAGCTGGACCAGGGAAGTCCAGGCAGTGTTCTCATTAATTCAGTAAATAGCACTGACTGCCCATGGGGGTGAAGATGGGACAGCGAACGAAACAGCAAATATTCTGTTTCTTCCAGAGCTCACACTAATGTGTGAGAAGAACAACAAGAGAGGGTCTCAAGGAGGGCGTGGTCAGCTGTGCCTAAGGTGGCTGATGGGACAAATCAGAGGTGAGGAAAGGGCCTGGTGACCTAGACAAGGAGTGGAGAAGAGGGGCAGAGACTGACTGAAGGGGCCTCCTGGAAAGGAACTGAATTGGGGTGAGTGAAAACAGACAGTTCTTTGGGTATTTTTTCTTTCTGTAAAACAAAATAAGAAGTGGGAGTGTGAAGTCAAGACAGGTTTTTTAAAGATGGAGAAATACAGTATGTGTGTAGTAGTGGGAATGATTTCAGGGAAAATGAAAAAGGAAGATGAAAGAGAAAGACGTGGGAAATGCTGGCGGAAGACCCTTGAGGAGATGAGAGGGATTGGGATGAGGGCACAACGGGACTCTGGTCTTAGAAAGAGGGACATGGGTGTTGGTGGAGTCTCTTCTGATTGCTCCTGAATCCTCAGTGAAAAGAGGAAACAAAGTCAACGTGTGACAAGAAGCCTCCAGGAGGGATGAGATGGCTGCCACCGTTGTCTCCAGCATCATGCCAGCATTCCAGGCGGGAGGAAAGGGGAAGAAAAGTGAAAGAAAAGAGATATGTTTCCTAGAAACTCACCTGCTGCTTTCTGCTTAGATCTTATTGGTCAGAACTGAATCACGTGGCCACCCCAGCTGCAAGGAAGGCTGGGAAATCAGGACCAGGATTCTCAAGACCAGTTGACAGGAGGGCACACTGCCTCATCAAATGCAGCCAGAGTTTAGCTAAGAAAAGGAAGGGGGCTTGCCTGCCATGCCCTTCCATGCCTGTGCCAAGGTCTGCTGTGCCCTGCCCCCCCGCGGTTTGTGCATCTCTAAAGAATGCACAGGCAGCCACTATGCCTGTGTGATCATTACAAGTCTTCTACATCATTGGCCATTAATTTCATGGACCACAGCTCCCAACTCCAATAGTGTTATTTGACAAAAGATAAAATGATTTTGCCAATAGCTTAACCTGTTTGCTCTGACTTGTCAGTCACGGTGTGGCTGCCTTTGTAAGGGTCCTGGTGATAGAGAGGTTTGTACCTGGCTTGTCTATGGGGCCAGCCACTTTGAATAATGCCTCTGTGCTTCTGGTCTCTACCCTGCCGTTAGTGATGGGAGCCATCAATTTTGTACCGGAAAGCTTTATTTCGTGCTTGTTCTACAAACACTCCAGTGGTTTCCCAGAGTGATGCTATGATTGTTTTCTAGGGAAACATGTGAAAACTTCAAAGGCTCCTACTGACCACTAGACAACCTGACCGAAGAGACCCCGCACTGGTCGTAGCTGTGAGACGGATCCACTGGCAGGTACACGGGATTGTACATTCTATTTTTACTCTTTGTCTTTGCTGGTGCAAAAATCATACCTCTTCAAACCAGAGCATTCAAATAAAAAATCCTAGCCACTGATTATGGTTATACGTTATTTTAACTTATAGAATTTTAAAAATATTTTCATCCCTAGTTTCATGTTTCAACAAACCATTTTCCATGATCAATCCATTTTGTTCTTTGAAGCTGTAATATGACACAAACATGTTGGAGAGTTTATTACATGCCAGCCACTATACTAAGTGCTTTATATAGATTGTGGCAGTTTTAATACATGCTTCCCTTTTTTTTTTTTTTTTTTACACTCCTCCTGTGAAGAGCTGGAATTTACATCCCTTTCCTTTTAATTTGAGCTGGACTTACTGATTCATTTATCACCAGTACTAGGCAGTGAAAGTAACGCTTTCTGATTTCCAAATTCAGGTGCAAAGATGCCATGCAATTTCTGCCTGGTTCTCCTGGGACACTCGTTCTAGAGGAATCCAGGCACCAGTTCCCCTGATTCTGCCATGTTAGATGTGGGCACCAGCTCCAGCAGAGCTGCCAGACTCCAGTGGGCACCAGATGCCAGCCATGTGAGTGAGCGATCTTGGACGTCCAAGGCAGCCCAGATGATGCATCAGATGATGGGAGCCGCAGCTAGCATCTGACTGCACCTGCGCGAGAACCCCCAGTGAGAACTGCCCAGCTGAGCCCTTCCAGAATTCGTGACCCACAAAAGTGAACAGAATAAAATGGTTGGGTGTGCGTTTTTTTGTTTTTTTTTTTTTGTTTTTTTCCACTAGAGATTTTCAGCAATAGTAACCAGAAAACATAGAATTCATTTCATCTTGATTTTTCAGATAAAGCAATTGAGCCCCAGAGAGATTAAGCAACTTGCATCTGTTTTCATGGCAAAGATAAGAGATGAGTGCAGGCAGCCTGATTCTAACATCCTGCCTCTTGACAATAAGAGAGGAAAGGAAGCAAAATTAACCAATAAGCAGAAATACACAAAATGTTGAAGTGTGCCAGCCAGGCTACAGCACCTGCAAAAAGTCACAATATTCCACTTCAGAACTGCAAAATGGAAGCGAATGACATTCCTCCAGCTTTTCCTCTTTCATCCAAACGCTCACAACTGCCCAGGGAGGTCAGGGTTTTGAGACCACACAAGGGAGGTCCAGACCCCTCCTAGATTCTTAGTGTCAGGCACGGGAGTGCTGGAGCTTCCTGGCCAAAAAAAAATATTAGAGCCATAAAATTAAAGGAAATCAAATTGGACTGTTGGAAGCACCTTGGAGTTCATCTCGTTCAATCTTCCACCCAGAGCAAAGCAAGGAAAAACCATGGGAGAGCAAAGCTCAATACAGTGGCCTGAGTAGCATCAATAGGAGGCTTATGATTAATGTGCAAGGAACCGTAGAGGAAATATGGCAGGGTCAGATCACAGGGTTAGGATGGTCACTGAGGTCTGGGGACTGGGTCAGCTTCATGGGCATGTAACCTATGCAGTCACCCTGCGCCTTGTGCCTTAAAGGACCCCATATTTCACTGAATGCTCTGCATTGCTGTCTTGAAATTCTTAATACTTTTTGAAAAGGGGGTTCTGCCTTTTCATTTTTTACCGGGTCTTGCAAATTATAGAGTTTGTCCAGGCTGTGGACGTCTGGGAGCTGGCTCAGGAATGAGCATTTCAGCAGGGAGAATGGGACAGGCAAAGCCTGGGGGCTAAAAAGCCCAGAATCAGCTTGGGAAGCAGTCACTTGCCCATGACCATAGTCAGGAAGAGGCAGACAAGGAAGTGGACCTGGTCTCGTCAGACTCCAACACTTTGCCTTCTGTTTCCTTGGACACCTGACACCTGAGCTGCCCTCCTGACTGTTCCTACAGGGGTAGTCTTCTCTTCCAGGGAGCCTTCCTGGATTGTCTGGCCCTTCATTCTTGCCATTCCCCCTTTCCTTCATCCTTCTTACCTGGCTGAGTCTGTGCCAATCCCAACAGGGCTTTGTCTTCCAAGAAGCCCTGGGCCCAGTGCTCTTGTAGACTTCATGTAGATTTCACTTTCCCACTCCTAAAGCTGGGCTAAAACTCCAAAGAACTGATAATGCGAGTCAGGTCTGGTTCACATTCCTCCCATCACTGACTCTGGCACAAGCAGCTTAGCTTCTCCTAGCCTCAGTGTACCAATTTGTTAAGTGGGTGTAGGCCTCACGTAACCACTGGTCATGTGCCTCCTCACACACAGCCGTGTCGAGAACATCAAACCTCTGTGCTCTTCTTCCCTGCTCATGGCCCAGATCGATCATGAGAAAACTTCAGGCATACCTGAATTGAGGGACATCCTTCAAAATACCTGAGTGAAGGTGAAAGTGTCAGTCGCTCAGTTGTGTCTGACTCTTTGTGCCACCAAGGACTGTACCCACCAGGTTCCTCTGTCCATGGGATTCTCCAGGCAAGAATATTGGATTAGTTTGCCATTTCCCTTCTCCAGGGGATTTTCTTGATCCAGGGATTGAACCTGAGTCTCCCACATTGCATGCAGATTCTTTACCATTTGAGCCCCAAATACCTGAGAAATATCCTTTAATTAAAACTGTCAAGGTTTAGAAAAGGAAGGAAAGAATGAGATGCTGTCATAGGCTAGAGGGGACTAAGGAGAAACATGAATGAATGCAATGTGGGATCCTGGATAGGATCCTGGAACATCAGTGGGAAATGGGGGAAACCGAATCTGGAGTTTAGCGCTGGGAAAGATTGAAGGCAAGAGGAGAAGGGGACGACAGAGGACAAGAAGGTTGGATGGAATCACCGACTCAATGGACATGAGTTTGAGCAAGCTCTGGGAGATGGTGAAGCACAGGGAAGGAAGCCTGGTGTGCTGCAGTCCACGGGGTCGCAAAGAGTTGGACACAACTGAGCGACTGTACAACAACAGCAATACATCTGTGCTAATTTCGACAAATGTATTGTGGTGATGTGAGATGTTACCATCAGGGGAATTTGTGTGAGGGGTATATAGCTATTCTCTGTGCTATATTTGGAGCTTTTTTTAAAAAATCTAAAATTGCTCCAAAATAAGATGTTTGTATACATAAGAAAACAAACAAACAAGCAACCTCAAGGAACCTGTATTGCTGCTCTTCCTTTGTCTGCTCTCAGCCCCTCCCCCTTTCTCTGCTGACAGGTCCTCCTCTGGCTACAGGGGTGGGGGCACCTGACCCAGCCTGGGCCATTAATCTGCCCTCATCACCCTGGCCACCATGGTTGGTTCAAGGGTAAACAGGTGACCTACAGTGGGCCAATCAGAGTCCTCCCCTAGAACTGTGCTGCTTGGAATTGAAAGACCTTCCCATTCTTGCCGTGAATCTGTCAGGCTGTTAGTCTGGGGTCTCCTGGTTGCACTGAATGGAGACTGTGGCTCAGAAGAATTAGTTGCCAAGAGAGAGAGACAGGCAGAGAATGTAGATGGCATTCAAGATGGCCTCCTCCTTCTCACTCTTCCTCAGGGAGGCCTTTCCTGCCCTATCCTCTTATGAGAGCCAGTATATCCTCCTTTGAGTTTGTCAGTTCAAACTGGGCTTGGGTTGGGTTTGTCACTTGCATCCAGCGAGTCCTAATATAACATCCTATCCAGTCATTGTGGAGATTTGATGGGATTTGTATATAATCTGGCTCATGGCAGTCATCCTGTAAATGGCGAGGGATATTTTTTCTTCTCCAGGGAGTCTGGGGCCTGCCTCGAACTTCGGCCTGTTCGGTTACGGCCCTGACACTTGCCTTGCTCCCCTCCCGCCTTGGGCGTACAGCTTAATACCAGCCCAGCTAATACCACACGACTTCTCACCTCTGGCCCTGCTCCTAGCCTCCTCCTCTTGGTGCTGTGAGCTGCCTTTTTCTTTTCTTTTTTTTTTAAATTTTTGGTTGTGCTGGGTCTTCATTGCAATGTGTGGGCTCTCTGGTTGTGGCATGCAAGTTCAATTCCCCCACTACATGTGAGATCTTAGTTCCCCAACCAGGAATTGAACCCAGGTCCCCTGCATTGGAAGGCAGATTCTCAACCACTGGATCATCAGAGAAGTTCCTGGGAGCTGAGTCTGAAGCTGAGTTTAGGCTCTCTTCTGGGAAGGGTATCAGGGAGAAGGAAATGGAACTTAACCTCTGGTAGCAAATTTCCTCCTCAGAATTGGACAGGGGGAAATCCTACCACTGGCCTGGCCAGACTGAGTGAAATCAAGGTGAAGCTGGGCGTTTGAAAGCCACAGTTTGTCTAGTACTTGTTCTGAGAATGAACTGGAGGAACTGTGGAGACTGGAGTTCCACGGGCCCCAAGTGAGAGGTGGGCGGGGGAGCAGGAGATGTGAGGGGAGGTTTCAGAGAAACCGCAGGCAGAGCAATCAGAAGGATTTGAGTGAGAAAGGGCAGAAGTCGCTCTTTTATCTCAGGTCTGGGCTGTGGGCCAGGAAGGCAGAGACACCACCAGGGAAATCCAGGGCAGAATGACTGAGGGCACGCAGCCACCTTGCCCTGGAGCTGGGCTGGGAAGGACCTTGCTCAGCCCGAGGAGGGAGGAGGCAGGTCCTGGTTTGCCCTCCTGAGCCTCAGTTGCCACTAAGTCCCATTCTGGGACCATTTCATGCCTCTCTGGCTTGTTCCTTCCAGGGGCTCTGCCTGCATGTACCTCCCCACCTGTTGGGGCTGACAGCTAGAGCATCTCTCTCTCTCTCTCTTTTTGTTTTGCAGTAATTAAAATTTTTATGCAGTTTAAAATGGTTACTTTCGATTTACAGTTAGTACAAAATATTGGCTTTATTCCCCATGTTGAGCAGCACATCCTCGAGCCTCTCTTTTGCCCAGTAGTTGTACTTCCCACTCTCACACGTCTCTGTCACTCCCCCCAGCCCCCTGGTAACTACCAGGTCATTGTGTATAGCTGTGAGTCTGCTTCTTTTGTTATAGTCACTAGTCTGTTGTGTTTTTAAGGTCAGAGCATCCTTTCTTTTGTGAAGTCTTCTTTTTGCCCACCTCCCCGCCCCTCCTGCCCTGTGTCCAGGGCAGTACTGACTTCACCTGCCTTTCTGTTCCCATGCATTTTCTTTCCCTATCTCCTTACTCCTTTCCTTCATCTGTTCACTCAGGCACAAGCTTGATCATTTTATTGAACAAATATTTTCGGAGTGCCGGCTGCATGCCAGATCCTGAGCAAACCGAGGTGAAATAGCGGGGACCCTGCCCTTGTGTCTGTGGCAGCGGCGGGGAGAGAAGGGGCTGGATTTAGGTATATTTTGGAGGCAGAGCTGATAGGAGTTGTCGACATATCAGTTCTGCAGGGAGCTCAGAAGGTATCAAGGTGGCATCTGGGTTTGGGGCCTGAGTAACATACATCAGCCATTCTGCACAGAGCTTGCGGAACACACAGTTACCGTAACCCTTACCCAGCCTCATACCTGGGTTCTAGACTGATAGAACTCTGGGTATAAAGGCAAGGTGCTAGGAAGGATGAACTACATGGGGGCTAAGAGTGGAGCTACTAGCCTAGACTATCCTAAAAAACCCTTAGTCACAGCATGTTCCATCAGCAGGAAAAACTGGATGAGCCGCAGTGTTGCCTCTTGCTTGCTGTGTGATCTTGGTCAAATCACTCAGCATCTCTGAGCCACATCAGTAAAACAGGAACAACAACATAAATACCTTGTAAGATTGCTGTCATTTTTCACTGAGACTTTAATTCATGGGGAACACTTGGCATCTGACCTGAAAGAGATAGTAGATGCCTCTGTTTCAAGCTATTCTTATGACTCTAGGTAGAGTGTGGCCAGGTTGCAGAAAACTCCAGATGCCAGTGTAAGGAGCTGGCACTTTACCCCATGGAGTCAGAGCCTGGACATTTTTGAGCAGAGGAAGAACACAAGGAAAGCAGCCAGTCAGTGCCTCTCCAGTCTCTGCAGCATCCTTGGAGTCGGCCTTGAGCCAGCGGTGACAGCCCAGCCACAAGGCCAGTGACCTCCAGCTCCCAGAGCCCTCCAGCTGCCCCAGTTCTGGATCCAGGCAGTAGAAACCAGTTTGACCCCAACCCCCGGCATCCCTCTGGGCAGAGCCAGATAGATGGTTTAATAATGCAGCTGCCTGGCTGGCCTCGTGGCCGCTGAGCCAGCTGAGATTCATGCCTGCACCCCCCTCGTAAGGATGCATGAGTGCTAACTTGTTTCAGTCATATCTGGCTCTTTGTGACCCTGTGGACTGTAGCCTGCCAGGCTCCTCTGTCTTTGGGGTTCTCCAGACAAGAATACTGGAGTGAGCTGCCATGCCCACCTCCAGGGGAATCTTCCTAACACGGGGATCGAATCTGTGTCTCCTATGGTTCCTGCATTGCAGGTGATTCTTTACCACTGAGCCACCCGGGAAGCCCCCACATAAGGATGCTTAGCCCCAAATGGCAGACACCCCCATGGTGCAGGACTCAGAGGCCTTTGGCTGGTGGGCAGCAGACAGCAGAAAGGTATACAGAGCCTCAAGCATTCCCACTATCCCCTCCGGCGCTCCCTGGTAGGTCTCAAAGGAGACCTCTGGCTCAGAAGACTGGAGGAGGTGGTCTGTCACAGGACTGCAGGGCCTGTGGCCTATGCCTATGTTGGAGCGGTCTTCTGAGTCTGACCCTTCACCAGTGGATAGGGCTACTTTTAAGGACCCTCCCCAGCACATGCTGTATCTTGCGAGGGCCTGGGCACCCAGGGCACAGAACAGGTCAGATATTGCGGGGTCTGGGAATTGTTCACATTCTGGTGGAGGCATCTGGTGTCTAAACAGGAGTACTCACATTCCTTCCCTGCCCCAGGGTATGCTCCAGGCCTGCTCTACCAAGACTGGCAGGGAGGCAGGCTGGCCAACCTCACCCCCCAGCTCCAAGTCAAGCATGCTATCAGCAGTCCTAATGAGGTTCCTTGGAGCCTCTCCCATAATTGGATTTCTGGATCAAAAGGTATCCACCTGGACATTTCAAAATATCCTCCAGGGTCCGGTCTTAGCCTCTGGCCCTCACAGACACCCTTCATTCTTGCCTGACTTCATCAGGAATTTTATGTACATTCTTCAAGCCCCATTGACCTTGAGTTGCCCTTGATTCTTGGAGGATGATAGACCCAGACCTAATCTTATGAAATGAGATTCTCCAGCTCCTTTATCCACACCCTCAGTTCTGTTTTCAGTCTTGCTAGTCTGAATGCAGAACATGGAACCTCCTCAATTTTCCTAAATACAACTGATCTACCTCAAGCCCACTGGCCTGCCAAGATGGCTCCTGACACTGCTGCTGCTGCTAAGTCACTTCAGTCGTGTCCGACTCTGTGTGACCCCATAGACGGCAGCCCACCAGGCTCCCCCGTCCCTGGGATTCTCCAGGCAAGAGTACTGGAGTGGGTTGCCATTTCCTTCTCCAAGGCTCCTGACACTACCTTCCTCCTAAAATTCACACCTGGGTCATCTCCTCCCACAGTGAACAGGGCAGACCTGTGTACCCAATAGGAAATGGCCTAAATGACAGTGTGTACCTTCTGGGGATAGGTCATGTGAGAATGACGGCTTCCTCCCTGTTCTCACTCTGAGGGAAGCAGCTGCCATGCTGTGAGGACACTCGAGCATCCTATCGAGACGGCCATGTGACTAGGAACTGAGGCCTCTGGCCAACAGTTGGCACAAACTTGCCAGCCAAATGAATGAACCATCTGGAAAACAGGCCCTCCAGGGCAGTCTTCGGATGAGTGCAGCCCCGGCCAGACACCTTGACTGCAATCTCATGAGAGATCTCAGGCCAGAATCATACATGCATGCTAAGTTGCTTCAGTTGTGTCCAACTCTTTGTGACTGTGTGGACTGTAGACCACATGTCCTCTGTCCATGGGATTCTCCAGGCAAGAATACTGCAGTGGGCTGCCATGCCCTCCCCCAGGGGATCTTCCCAGGCCAGGGATCGAACTCGAGCCTCCTGTGGCTCCTGCATTGCAGGCGGGTTCTTTACCACCGAGCCACCAGGAAGCTGAAGCTGAAGTCATTCGCTCCCAAATCCCTGACCAGAGGAGTTGTGAAATAATAACTATTCTTTTGCTATTTGAAGCCACTGAGCTTCGAGGTAATCTGTCCCATGGCAATAGATGACTTATATGATGAGCATGTAGACGTTCCTGAGGAAGTGGCGGGGAGAGGCAGTGGGGGAGACTGAAGTGGGGGGGGGGACGGCTTATATTGCTGAAGTTTGTGTGCTTGGTCCCTTAGCCGTGTTTGACTCTTTGCAGCCTATGGACTGTAGCCTGCCAGTCTCCTCTGTCCATGGGTTTTCCCAGGCAAGAATACTGGAGTGGGTTGACTCCTCCAGGGGATCTTCCTGACCCAGGGATTGAACTCATGTCTCCTGTATTGGCAGGTGGATTCTTAACCACTGAACCCCACCGAGAAGTCCTTATATTGCCAACCTTCCCTCAATTCCCAGCTCCAAATCCTCTCATCCTTTTTATGCCCAGCAATATTTTCTCCCTAACCTCTACCTTTAACCTGGCACACCCTTACCTGTCACAGTGCCCAGCAAAACAAAATGCCCTCAGCTAAGTGGCCCCACTTTCCCAAGAAGACAGCCCACATCTATCTCTTTATATTCAACCCGGGATGGTTCCATGGTGGACAAGAGGCGGGGGTTTTAGTAGGGGAATTTTCATTATTTGTCCTCTGGATTCTGAGTCTCATCACTGGTTCCTGTTCTGAGTGACCATAGCCCTTGGTTCTAGCATTGGAAGCACAGCAGAAAATCTGGTTTTTGGTCTGGATCCAAAATAGGAATATGACACCCCATACACAGTCAGTGTGTGTGTGTGTTTCTCTAAAACAATCACTTAACCTAATTTTCTTAGCATCAACTCGAAATGCCATGTAGACTGAATGAAAAAAAAGAATTCACCTAAGTATAAAGGGTAGATCTTGTTATTCACCTTAAACAGACCATGAAGTTTTTTAGCAATTTATGGGTTCTTCACACTCTCACTCCTCTTGTCTCTAAGGCTGCAGAAAGTAAGATCTTCCAGAAACAGGTTCTCATGGTGATATGGCCAGGGCAGTGGGGCCATTCAGGTGCAAGCTACATCTGGTCAATTTAGGGCTCTTGCAGGTGGGCTGAGAGGGGCAACCCCTAGGCAGTATGGGAAGGTCCCACGGTCTGGGGCCAGGGAGCTGGAAATGCCTGCACCTCATTTGGCACTGAGGCTTCTGGGATGCTTCTGCTGTGGCTGCTTTTCCCATCCATACATCTCTCTAGCCACAACTCAGTTAGCCCAGCTTGGGGCTGGGGGAGGCACCTTGACCCAAATTCCACCAAGACTGTACATGGCAGTGGGGAAAGAGGAACTTGGGAGTCTCGTGGTGGGAAGGGGGAGAGGTGCTGGGTTTCCAGAACGAAAAGTCCCTAATGTTCATTTTATGACTTTTTTTTTTAACTTGGTGACTTTTTAATGAGAATCATTTATGTTAAGGGCCTTGTACAGTGCCTGGCTCTGAGTGAGCCCCATACAAGCTAGCTACTATGAGAGAGGTGTCGGCGTAAGAAATAATTTGGGGGAGGATACACGCGAGAATGAATAATAATAGGATGTGATGTGTGCTGTCATTAAGGCCTGCAAGGACTGTTCTAGGAGCCAGTGGAGGAAGGAGTACCTTGGTCAGCTCAGCTCAGGGGTGGTCAGGGAAGGCTTCACTGAGGAGGCAGACTTTGAGCAGTCCCTGATGACAGACTAGAAGTAGACTGGTGGGGAAGGAGTAGGAAAGGAGGAAAATCTTCCAAATTGAGGGAACAACATGCTCAAAAGCACAAACGTGTGGAGAGGTGAGAGATTCATAGTATGTTCTGGAAAGGGCAGGCACTGGTACCTGGGATCCAGAGCATGTGTAGGATGATATAAGATGATGCTGGAAAGGTAAGTAAGGGCTCGACTACTGAGGGTCTTATTTGGGCAAGGCAGGAAGTTTGGATTTTATTCCTTAGCAGAGAGGGTGTACCCAAGGCAGACATCACCAATCAATCATGACACTGTAAAGGAAGCACCCAGGTAGCTGCTGTCAATCACTCGGCCTCATCATGAAAAAAGGAACAGACTTCATCTCTGCATGGGCTACTGGACGGTTGAAATAGGTGGGTGATGAGGGAGGTTGTTGCAGGTGTTCAAGTGAGAGATGGTAAGTCCTAACCTAGGACAAGGACCATGGGAATGGATTTGTTGCTGCCTGTGTTTGTTACAGCCTTACCTGTCCAGCTAGAAATTGCAAGCAGTGGATTCATCTCTACCCCCAGGCCCGGTCAGGGAGCTCAGGGTCCTGTGTGTGTGTGTAGCAAACTGAACCAGAACAGACTGTTTTGCTGCCTTGTATTCCTTGGAATCATTGCTGAGGTTCTTGGGCTGGAGCAGAATTGGTGGATCTCCTCCAGTGCCCGCCTCTGGCAGGCCTCTGCACCGCAGAGCCTCAGCCATAGGGGTAGATTGGGGAGCTTTCTGCTGTTGCTCCCTAGATCCACCAGAGGGCGCAGAGGCTGTTGTGCGTCCGCCTGAGGTGGGCGGTGCGGTGCGCGAGTCCTTCCTTCTAGCAAGGACTCTGGGCTGGGACCCTGCTTCTCGCCCGGCCCTGTGCAAGGCCATATGGTCCATAACCTCTAGGAGAGCTCAGTTTAGAGAGCAGAGACAACGTAATGGCTTGTTTGGGTCTGCAGCAAGGGGCCCTGAAGGGTGGATAGGAGTGTGCCAGCCAGCTTGGAGTGCAGTTGCAGAGGGCAGAAGTGAGACACCCAACAGTTTTGCTCCTACTCAGAGAAACCGTGACCTCGGTGGCTTAATTCTCAGAGCTTGTCTGCCCTCCTTGCCTCATCCTGGACCTGCTTTTCAGTTCTCAGTTAACAGAATAGAGGAATTTCTGAACAGATTCTTTATGCTCTAAGTAAGTGAAGTCGCTCAGTCGTGTCCGACTCTTTGCGACCCCATGGACTATAGCCCACCAGGCTCCTCCGTCCATGGGATTCTCCAGGCAAGAGTACTGGAGTGGGTTGCCATTTCCTTCCCCAGGGGATCTTCCCAACCCAGGAATCGAACCCAGGTCTCCCTCATTGCAGGCAGACGCTTTAACCTCTGAACTACCAGGGAAGCTAGTAGCACCTAAACTCCGAGGAGTTCCTCGCACATACCAGGTGCTCTCATGCCTCTGTGCCCTTGCACATGATGTTCCTGCAGTCTGGGACACCCTCCTCCACCTTCTTCAGTTGACCAGCTCCTACTCATCCGTTGATTTAGCTCAGGCAATGGCTTTTTCCAGAGAGTCTCTTCCATTTCTGGCCCGGATGAGATGCTTCTTCTGGGAGTTCCTGCAGCCCATTTTGCTGTGCACGACTTGAGGACTGGCATTGGCGCATGCGGCCCCATAAAAGTGATTGAGACGCCTAAGGCCTGTCCCGAGCAGGGCTTCAGCCAGTAGGTTTGCGGGCCCAGGGGCGAAGCAGGGGCCTGTTTCTTTCTGCACAGGAGGGACATAAGCCAAATCTTCTCACTGGGTGCTTGTGTGCCAAGTGTGTGCGTGTGTGTGTGTGTGTGTGTGTGTGTGTGTGTGTGTAGGGTGGGGGGTTATAGGGCCCGCATGCCAGAGCTTCTTCCTGCATCTCCTCCCTCTGTGTTTATGTGGGGAACGGTGGCTAGGGAAAGGCTAGGGCTCGAAGGCCTTAGGAAGCATCTTTGGGCTACAGCAGAGCCCAGTGCGCCCCTGGCCATACTTCGCGAGGGCTGGGGAAAGGTAGTGAGCAGCGCCCAGAGTCCTGGTCCAAGGACAGAGAAACCTGGAGTCTAGTAGTACTGTCTCTGCTACCAAGCTGGCTTCTGACCTTGGGGGATTCCCTGCGCTCCTCAAGCCTCAGTTGTCTTGCCTGTAAAATGGGAACGCACCAGCCACACTCCTCCAGTTGCCAGGGGTTGAGCACAGGACTGGCGATAGGGGAGCGGGCTGCTGGGGATAGGGTGTGGGGAGGGGGGGGTCCACTGCTGGGGAGGGGCGAGTCCAGGGGCTGCAGGCGTCTTTGGGCGGGCGCTTGGGGGCGCCGCACACCTAGGGCGGCTCGCCCCTCCGTAAGTTTGCCTCCAGCTGTTGAATGCACCCGAGGCGGCGGTGGGACCGAGTCCCCGCAGGGTCAGCGGGGCCGGGGGCCAGGGCGTGCTCGGGACTTAGTCGTCTGCCGGGCATTTGGGCGGGCGCTTGGGGGCGCCGCACACCTAGGGCGGCTCGCCCCTCCGTAAGTTTGCCTCCAGCTGTTGAATGCACCCGAGGCGGCGGTGGGACCGAGTCCCCGCAGGGTCAGCGGGGCCGGGGGCCAGGGCGTGCTCGGGACTTAGTCGTCTGCCGGGCCGCGGCTGGCAGCGGTGGAGCCCGGCGCGGCCCCCGCCCGGCGGGCGTGTGTCTGTGAGCGTGCGTGTGTCCGCGGCGGCATCGAGCCTGGAGAGGGGGCGGGAGGGGTCTCGCTGCGGCGAGGCCTGCGGAGGGCGCGGGCGCGGGCGCGGGTGGCGAGGGCGGCGGACAGCCCGCGGCCGCGGCCCCTGACGCACGCTGCGCTCCAGCCCCCTCCCGGTCGCGGGCCCCGGCGGGGCAGAGGCGCGAGGCGGGCGGCGGGGTCTGCGCGCACCCGGCGGCGGCTCGCAGACACACCGGCCGCGCCACAGACACACGCCACGCACCGAGCCCGCCGGGCGCCGGGCGCCGAGCGCATCGCCCCGCGCCCTCACTCGCACTCACACTCGCACTCACACTCGTGCGCAGGCCCCGTAGCCGCCGCGATCGGAGGCGGTGCTCGGCCTGGAGCCCGGCAGGGGCCGGAGGTGAGTGAATTCCTTCGGATCTGAGAGCCCGCGGCCGGCCCAGACGGTGGGAGTGGGCGCTGGGGGCGGAGGACACCCGCTCCGCCATGGGGGTGGGGCTTGGGGCAGAACTCAGCCGCGGGAGGTTGAGACGGGGAAAGCCACCCCCGGCGCCTCCTGGGTCGGGGGATCCCTGTGAGACGCCCCCCTCTCCTCCAGGAGGACCACCCTGTGCAGGGCTGGGGGTGGTGGACGGAGGCGGGGTGGGAGGACAAGGAGGACGGTCGGTGAGGTGAGCGGTTTCCGGGGGGTGGTGCAGAGGTTTGATGGTGGACGGTCGTGCCAGCCAGTACAACAGCGCGCCTCTCTGCCCCCATCTTTGCGATTCGGGGGCCCTCACACCCCTCTTTCAGGGAGTGGTGCGGGGGTCAAGGAATTCATCTTCTAGCTGGTCAGGGGGAGTTGATGGTGCGGGATGACAGCTGAGGTGGGGGGGGTGGCGGTGGGAGCTAGGGTGGGGCTTTACTCCCCTTCCCCGCAGGAGGGCGATGGTTTGGTAAGAGGACCAGAATTGGGGAGTGGGGGCTCCCAGGAGGTCGGGACCTTTGCGAAGGCTTTGCCCCTTCCTCTCATGGCGCTGGTGTGGGGCAAGCAGGGAGGCAGCAGAAATCGGCAGACTGCAGCCCTGGCAGGGCCAGGGCCAAGGCTGGTGTGTGTGTGTGTGTGTGTGTGTGTGTGTGTGTGTGTGTGTGTGTCTTCCAACAACTGGCAGAAGAGGGGGGCAAGGGGTGGGTGTGTTGGTTGGTAAGATGATGTGTGCACGTGGGGAAGGATGTGTGTTCTGTGTGCGCACACAAGGCTGTGTGCAGGGATGGACTCCGCTCTGTCTGCACACACACACACTCTCTCTCTCTCTCTCTCTCTGTCCGTGGTCCAGCAGAATATTTGGAGGGGAGAAGGCTGTGTTTTTCTATGTGTGCATTGGGGGAGCTTGTGTCCAGGACAGAGGTGGCCAGGTTGTGGTGTGTCAGCCGTGCCCAAGAAGGGAGACAACTGGGATGGTGGTGCTGACCCTCGCTGGGGAGGAACGTGATACGTGTTACTTGAAGGTACTTTCTGCAGCTCTGGGCTCCCTGCTGTGTCCCTTCCACCTGGACCCCTCCCACCCCAGTGCCTGCCTTTGGAGGGCGCTTAGATCCCCTTGCCGAGACACAGGTGTTGGACTGGAGAGTGTGTGTGTGTGTGTGTGTGTGTGTGTGTGTGTGTCTGGGCTGCGGCTGTTGCTGTCAGCAGGCCAGGCTGTTGGAGGAGAGAAGGGGGGAGGAGGGAGTGCTGGCAGCACCTGGAGGGATGTGGTGGAAGCTGCAGGCCCCAGGCTACCAGATTTAGTTACAGAGGAGGGACATTTTCATCTGGGGAGCGACCTGGGGGGAGAGTATTTGCATGTGCCTATGTGTGTGTGCCTGGCTCACACATCTGTTCTCAGAGCCTGTGGGCACCTGTGGGACATGTCATGTCTAGGCCATCAGCAGGGCATGTGGGTCCACATATACGTGTAAACATGTGTCCAGGGAGAGTAAACTCTGTGCCTGTGCGCGCGCGTGCACACACACACACACACACACACACACACATACAGGTGCTGTCTGTAAATGCCTGTCCTGAGTGAGCTGTGTACACCAGCGGAAACTCTGGGCCATCAAACCCGGGGCAGGAAGGAAGCAGAGTAACTGAAGGGGGTCTCAGGGAGAAGTGTGTTTGTGTGACGTCAGTGAGGATCTCTGGGTGTGACGTCAGCTCCAGGCTGCCAGTGACGTCACTGGGACAGCGGTGTGAGAGGTCACCCCCAAGGACTGGGATGATATCAATGGGCAGGTGAGGGAGGTGTCACCGTGAGGGTGTGTGGTTCATCGGAGTCACGTCCCTGTGTTTTGAGAGATGAGAAGGGGAGAGGGGTGGAGCTTTGGAGTAAGCAGTCCTTCCCAAGAAGCCCCATTGCCTGAGTGGATGTAGGACCCATTTCCATAAGATCTGCCCCCGCCAATGGCACATCTCTGCTGCCTGCCCCTATCCATGTCCCCTCTCTCCCCTCTGCCTGGGACCCCACCAATCCCTTTTCTCCACTCCATCCTAGTCAGGCCGCACAGACCCTCAGGTGAGTGTGTTCTGGTGGGTGAGCATGTGTGTATGTGTGTGTGTAAGTGCAGATGACAACAGAAAACAGCCATAGTGAGGGAACCAGAGGCCTTTGGCTCTCACCCCATGTTGCCGCTCTGTGTTTTGTGATAGAGACATTCCTGTCATGTCTCTGGGCCTCCAGTTCTCATCTGTCACCTGGGAGGTGGTTAGGGACTTGAGGGCGGGGGGATTACAGGAGGCAGTGGGCTTCTGGGGGGCCAGATGTCCAGCACATGGTAGAAGTGAACCCCATTCCTTGGCCTTCTGTCCGCCCCCCCCCCGCCCCACCTAGAGCAACTGTTCCCCTGTTTTGCTTTAAGTCGAACTTTGTCAAGAGTTTTCTTTTTTTTCCTTGGATGCTACGACAGTCCTGTGAGGCTGGCAGGCTGGCTATTATGTGGCCATTTGCCAGATGAGCAAACTGAGGTCCAGAGGGTAGAGTAAGCTATTGTTTCAGTCCTTAGTAAGAACTCCCCTGCTGGTGGGTATGGGGAGACCCCCATTGGATGGGCAGGGCACCTGCATTTAACAGAAGGACAGAGTTCTCTGCAGTGGGGCAAGGAGTGGAAAGTATCAGGGTGAGGAGCCCAAGGCCGGGAGCTTGGTGGCAGAAGTGGAGGCCTCCTGACTCCAGTCCAGCACCCGCTTGTGCTGGCGCCCCAGGAGATTCCGAGGTGGCCCGACCGATAGGAACGGCTGCATTCAGCACCAAGCCTCTTGTAGTGGGGTCGGCCTGGGGTGCTCATCGAGGGCTCTGAGCCTGCTCCCCAGGCTGGTTCCCTGTCCCCTAAGGTCTGGCAGGGTGCCTGCTGTGGACGCAGTCCTCGTTCCAGTGACACCTCTGCTGTGTCCTGGCCATGTGTGACGCAGGGATCAGCCTCCCCGTCTGTCTCCGAGGTGGCGGCTGCTTGCCTCCCAGGCTTACTGCTGAGCGGGAGAGAGTGGCACTTCCCCGGGCAGTCGGGATAGTACCCATCATAGCTACTCTCACCACTTCAGCTCCAGTGCCCCCAAGCCGGGTCCTCCATCCTGCCACCCCCACCATGTCCCCCGCTCCAAAACTGCTGTGACAGCACGCTGTGCAGACCCGACAGCCAGGAAGCAGATTGCCTTGAACCCCAAGTCTCCTTAACAAGTCAGGCCTCTTTGGGGAAAGCTTTAATAGTCCAGGTTAACTCAATCCTCTGCCTCCTGCTGTCTCAGCCCAATCCCCTATTAAATTTACCTTCTCCTGGCTCAGTGAGCACTGGGGCAGAGGCGCTATCACCAGTACTGGGGATGGTGTCTGGGAGGGATGGAATAATAGAATCCCCGCCTCCCCACCACCCCTAGCTCTGCAGACAGCCCCAGGGAGGCCCTAGAGAGCCCCTGAGGACTGGGAGCCACCTGGGAAAGCTTACACCCGGGGTGCCAGGGTAAGGGCGCTGGCTGCATGGTGCTGCTGACAGCAATAATTATAGTGATAATAATAATGATATTAGCTGATATTCATTGAGCTTGTACTGAGAGCCAGCCCTGGTGGGAAGCTCTTTATAGGCATACTCGTTTAATCCCACTAAGCCTTCTGCAGTACAATTGTTATTATTCCTCATTTCCCAGGCAAGAAACAGAGAGGTTACTGACCAGCTCTGGGCCACACAGCAGCAGAACCAGGACTGGAAGGCCCATGGGTGTACTCTTTGCATTGTTAACCACTAACTGATGAAGGCTTTTGCTAGGGGACCCCAGGCATCTCGAGGTTCCCCTCTCTCCGAGGGACCTCTCAGAGCCTCAGTTTGCTTGTCTGGAAATGGGGGCAGTGACCCTGCTGTAGGGAAGCAGTGTGGCTGCAGGGACAGAAGCGCAATAAGGCTCCTGGGTCTCAGCCCCTGCTCCCCCTACCTCTGTATTGACTTGTGACATTCTGGAAGGCAGGTCCTTGCTCCCAGATTCTCCCACAGTGCCTAGCACAGTGCTGGCTGCACAGTGGGTGCTCCGTAGGGGCTCCCCTGGGTAATGGAGGGGATGCTGCTCTAGGATTATCATCTTCCTCAGGCCTGAGGCTGTCGAAGCCTCAGCTGGGGCCCCCTGGACCACTCCTCCTTCCTCTCCCTATCTGACTTGTGGAAGAGCAGGAACTCAGGGTCCCCATTCTGCCTCTTTGTCTCCTTGATGTGTGTCCTGGGAAAGAGAATTCACTTCCAGAAGGTTCTGTCTCTCAATGTAAAGTGGGGGTAGTGGTACTGAATTCCTAACTCGGGTTGGTTACATAAGGGAATGACAAGCATGTAGCATTGTGTCTGGCACATAGTAGGTGTCAATTAGATGATTTCCCTCCCCCTTCCCATCTGTCTCCTTTATTCATTCCTGGTTCCCTGGAATGGGGCTTGGTGTGTGTGTGTGTGTGTGTGTGTGTGTGTGTGTGTGTGTGTCCATCCTTCTCTCTTTCAGCCTATAGTTTCATTCCCTGAAAGGCATAGAAATTGTTTTCTAGAGCCAGGCTGGGGTAGCCCAAGGAAGCATGAGAAGAACCTGGGGGCAGCCTACCTCCCAGTGGAGTGTATAGAGGGCATGTTTTTGTGGGTGTGTCTCTGTGTGTGTGTGCACACTGGTCAGCACCTCTCTTGGGCAAGCAGGGAGCCATTCCCAAGGGCCCAGCCTCAAGGCTGACTTAGTTTCCCTCCTTGGCCTGTCTCTATCGCCTCTCTTCCCCTACAGTTCTCCTTGGGTCTGGGGGGAGACATAGGCTGTGGGGTCAGCCTGCCTGCCACCCTCCCTTCCCTGCCCTTGTCATTACCTGGAGCGGGTGCAGGGGGAGGTCTCCTGTTCCCACAGTGTGTCAGCTCCAAACAGGCAGAGACTAGCAGGCCCTCAAAAGGTACTTGTTGAACAACTTTCTTTCATCTACCAGCTACTGAGAATGGGCTGATGTATTTTGTATTCAGTTCACACACACACACACATACACACTCTTACAAGGATGTCTCACCAGGTATAACTGTTGTGCCTGGGACTCAGACAGGAACCCCCAGAGATGAGTTCCTGTCCTGAGGAGACACGAGACACCCGGATTGTCTGCCAGGCGCCTGGCATGAGGCCTGCACACAGTAGGGCTTGCTTGATGGGCTGTCCCTGTTGGTCTGTGACCCGGCAGACCAGGGACTGGTGCTGAGCCGGCCTTGGAAGCAGAGCTGGAGAGGTGGTGATGCTTTGGGCACTGCAGAGTCCCCAGGACTGCACGCCCACTACGAGCCAGGCTCAGGGCAAAACACTGTCTATTATCTTGTTTAATTTTGGCTGGAGGATTGTGGAAGAGGTCCAGCTGGCCTCTGGGGTGGGGGCATGCCAGGTGGAGACTGTGTGAGCTGAGGTCTGGAGGTAGGAAAGCCCGGAGTGGAATTTGGGACAATGAGTCTGGACATGAAGTTTGGAGATCAACCACACAACAACCTAAATAACTCTAAAATCAGAGCTAAGAAATCCAGCATTATCCTTTCTGTCAGAGAGGATCAGAGTCTGTGGGTACTGATTTAGATGCAGATCCTCAGGCCCTGCTGGCAGAGATTTGGATTCAGTAGGGTTGATGGGGAGCCCAGGAACCTGCATTTTTTAATGCATTTCCAGAAGATGAATTCACCCTGTTTGTGGGGTTGATGGCAGCTGAAGGGGCTGCTGCCTATTCCAGGGGAACTTCTGGACTCCTCCCACAGCAACCTGGTAGGCATCAAAGCCATATCCGATTTCCAAAGGGGGCCTGAACACAGAGAAGCTAGGCGCCCTCCCTTGGGTGACACAACATTAAGACCCAGGCTGATACTGACTAACACTGACTAATAACAGTCGTGTTCACTGACCGCTGTTCTAAGCGTGTTCACTGACCGCTGTTCTAAGCCTGCTCAAGGAGTCCTTCTTTAAACCCTCAGAACGACCCTCCGCATCCTCGCTGTTGCACAGAGGAGAGATGGAGGCAGAGTGTGGGTCACGGTTCAAGGCCTCACTGCTGGTAAAGAACTGAAGTGCGGTGGGGTGGGGAGGGGAGGAAGTGAGGCTGGAGAGGGCCTGCCCCAGCATACTGGAAGGAGCGATGCCCTCCTGTCTCCTGCTTTTGGTGCGAGGTGGAGCTGAGCCTGCGGCTGTGCCTGTGAGCAGAGGCCAGAGGCGGGGGTGGAGTGCAGAGCGGAGCAGCCGGGAGGAGGAGGGTGGAGAGCCCGGAAGGCGTCCAGGAGGAGGCGGCGACGCAGAGTCGCGTAGCGGCGGCCCAAGGCTGTTCATCCGTAGCAGCGGCACTCTGGCCGAGGCAGGTCCGGGGCCTGGCGGGCGGCGGGGTGTCTCCGCCCAGGGGACGAGTCCCAGGCTGGCCCACGCGGTGTACCCGAGCCCCCTACTGGGCACGTGCGCGGCGGCGGGGCCGGAGCCAAAGCTGGAGGGGCGGGGGAGGAGGACGGAGCGGGCAGGAGAGCCCACACGGCCTCCGCCGCCCCGCCGCCGCGGGGTCCCATCCCGGCCGCCCGCCGCTCAGCGGAGTCCCAGCCCCGCGCCGCCGGCCCGGCCGCGTTGGCCAGGTTTCCACCTTACTTCCCTGTGCTTAGAATTTGCAGCCGCATCTCCCGGCGCTTGAAGCCAATTTCACGGCCTCTGGGCTCGGCGCGGTGCGCGCGATCGTAAACCGCCCCGCGCCCACGGAAACCGGGCCGAAGGGGGCGACGGAAACGAGGCCCCGCAGAGGCCCCGTGTTTTCGGTGGGGTGTGTCGGTCAGGTGGGTGTAGGCCGGATGGGGTGCGCCTCTGAACTGCCCTGGGAGAGATGGGTGGGAATGCAGGCGTGTCTATGCGTGTGCAGAGTGGCCCCCCAGCGTGAGCCAGCTTGGGGATGCACGTATGTGTTGGCCTGTGTGTGCCTACAGGGGCCCCTGTGGGCTTGTTTGTTTGGGTGTGTATGGGCTATGGTCTGCAGTGAGCAGGGGCCGATGTGTTTCTGTGAGTGTGTTGACCTGTTAGGGCAGACGCCCCAGTGTCTGGTTCTGTGGGCAGCTGGGTCCAGTACCTCAGGGTCTGTGTGTACACGTGTGTCTGAGGGAGAATGAAATTCTAGGGGGTAGGTTGCTGTCTGGGTGTGCCCCGTGGATGCTGGTGTGTATATGAGGTTATAGTGTGTAGCCCATCCCTGCAGGGTGCGTCCCATCCCTGCTGGCCACTGGGTGCAGGGTCGTGTGAGTCCAGTAGCTGGGGGAAGAGTGTCCCTCCGGACCTGGAGCTGGAGCTAGCTGGCTGCTTCCTTATCCGCTCGGGCTGGGGGTGGTGGATTTGAGGCATCGCTGGGAGGGCGGATGGGACGGGGGGTGGCTGAGTGTGTGTTTCTGTTTCATTGCTGCCGCTGGCTGTCAGCACGCGGTGGGTCTACAATATGTTTGTGAATGGCTGTGTCGAGGGGGCCGAGGTGTGAGCCCCTGCCTGCGGGGGAGGGCCAGGAGTACCATCTGGGCTGATGAGGTGTGGGGCCAGGCAGAGAGGGGCCTCCGCGGGACGGGATGAGTGTATGCATGTGCACGTGTGCGCACAGATGGAGGGCAGATTCGGCATGTCTGTCGGGGTTGGTGAGTCTCCGTAGGTGGAGGTCAGGCAGGTACGTTGCTCTAAGGGTGTGTGAGCAGTGGAGCAGAGACGCTACACCTGGCAGAGCACAGGTGGGGGGCCACAGGGGCAGGTGCCGGTCCTCGGAAAGTTCTGAGCAAGAGGTGTGCTGGGGTAGGGGAGGGGCGCTTGCTCTCTGCAGCAGAGAGGAAGAGGCCCAGCTGTAGAAGGGGGCGGGCCCAGTCGGTGTTGGGGTGACTAAGAGGGTGGTGTGGTTGGAGGGGTGTGCGTGGGTACCGGGCATCAGGTCAGTGTGGGGTGCGTGTGGCCATCCCCACTTGGGTGTGTGTCTGTGATGGGGAGTGAGGTGTGGGGCTGGGACCATGACTTGGGAGGACCCTCCAAGCTGTGGGCCCAGGTAGGAGTGAAGGACATGGGAAGGGATGAGGTGGGTGGGAATGGGGGCCCTTCAGCTCCCAGAAAATCTCTCCATCTGTTGTTTGCACCTCCTGCCCAGGGGCCATGGAGAGATTGGAAGAAGCCTTGTGGCCCCCTCCCCTCCCCTCTTCTCACCCCTGCACCTTGTGGGGTAAGATAGGGAGTCCCCTCCCTCCATCTGGGTCGCGAGCCCCTTCTCCCTGTCTCTTGCCCCGTCATCTTTCTGTCTCCATCTCTCTGCTCTCATCGCCCCATCTCTCTGCTTCCATCTCTCTCCATCTCTGCCTCCATCTCCTTCCACTCCTTCCCTCCCTCTTCTCACACTGATATTCATTTGTGGTATATTCGGTTGCCATGGGAAACCTAAGAAAGAAGTGAGTGTACCCTTCAAGACTTCAGCATTTTTCCCTCCTCCCTCCCTCCTGCTGTCCCCCCCTTCTCCCTCCCTCCCCTTTCTCCCCTTGCCTCCTCCTCCTCCTCCTCACAGAAGGAGAGGACTTGGGTGAAGAGCTGCCGCACCTGAGACCCCACGGCTGCCACCGCCCGCTGCTGTTACCGTGGGGACCTGCCTGAGACCAGGCCAGGGACAGAGCTTCGCTGGTCAGAGGGCCTCCTTCCACCTGCAGAGATCTGGTAAGAACAGGGTCCTTCTCACGGAGTGAGTGTGTGGCTGTGTGTGCTCACGGATCACATGACCTGGCCTTGAAAACCCGTGATGTGGCCCGGCCTCTGCCTCCTGTTCCCTCGCCCCTGCCCCCAGCTGCAGGCACCCCCACTCTGCTCCTCCCCAGCTTCCCTTCCACATGGCCTGTGAGGCAGCTGGCAGAACGGTGGGTCTTTGAGGGGCTGGGCCAGTCCACTGGGGAGGGTGAGGAGGAAGCCCCTGATGGCTCAGAGATCCCACTCCTGCCCTGTAGCCCAGCCCAGCTGAGAGCCTGAGCTGGGCCTGCCTGAGCCCCAGCAGGGCCGGGGGCATCTGTACGCCAGCTGGGGGTGGAAGGACTGGCTTCCCGGGGGTGGCCTGGAAGATCATGGCCTCTTCTGCCTCGGGTGGGGGCCTTTCCGTGTAGAGAGGGGCAAACTGAGGGGCTGGGAGCGAGCTGGGAGCAAAGAAGTGCCGGCGGCATCAGAAGCAGGCCAGATCCTGTCATTGAACTTGGAAGGAGGCAGGGGAGCAGTCAGACACTAGGAGGCCACAGGCAGGGCAGCCGGCAGGAGCTGTCCCAGCTGGGGCTAGTGGCGGCCCTGGAGAGGAGAGGCCAAGCCTGTCACTGTCACCGTGGCTGTGCTGGTGGTGCCCACGTGGAGGGAGTTGTTGTCCAGGCAGGGTGCTGAGTGATGGTGGTTGCCGTGGCAAGGGAGCTGCCTCTGTGGCATTGTGGTCTCCATGGAGAGAGGAGGAGACAGAGGGAGGAGGCTGGCTGTCTGGGCTTGGTGTTGATGGTTGCTAAGGAGAGGGAGATGTTGTCTCTAAGATGTGGTGGTCCCCATGTGGAGGGGCTGTGGCTGGGCAAGGAGTTGGGGTTCCCCAGGGGAGGGCTGGTGTTGGGTGCTCTGGAGGGGGCTTGTGCAGGGAGGGAGTGGGGATGGTGGGTGCTCCATGGAGGACCAAAGGAGGGGACGATGCGGGAGGGGCTGCTGCTCCGGTCTTGGTGTTGCTGGCACAGGCTGAAGGAGGGTTCTTTGGGGGCGGGCGTGAGGCACCCTGGGTGGGTCTGAGCTGTGCTCCCCGCTCCCATTGCTCATCCTGTCCTGTCCAGACCAGACTGCGGCCCCTGCTACACCCCTGGCCTCCCTTCTCCCATGGCCTTCTCTTGCCAGGCCTCCTGCCCACCTCGTGGCCCAGTGCTCCTGCCTCTGCTCCTTGAGCCCTCTCCCTCTTCAGGCCCTCACTCACCCCTCATCTGGACACGTCCTCCCTGCTTGTCCCCAGATGACTTTGTCCCTATCCTTCATGTTTGCTGAGCTCTGGGAAGCCCAGCACTGACGCTTGCCTTTGTGGTATCAGAGAGGGGAAGAGACTCGCCCAAGGTCACACAGCACAGATGCCTTGGAACTGGGGTTTGATCCTGGGTGCCTGCCTCCCCAAAGGTCCAACTTTTCAGGCCTAACTCCTTCCTCCAGAGCCTCCTTACCCAATTCAGAGTTTTCTCTCTTCCCTCAGTCCCCAGATATTCTCCAGAAGCACACATTCCATTTAAATGTCACTAAGAGGCAACACGAAAGAGCACAGAGTTTAAATCCTGACTCTGTGGCTTACAGCTGTTTGAGTCTGTGCCTCAGTTTCCCCTTCTGTAAGATGGAGATGATGCATATGCCTCTCAGGGTTGCTGTCACTTGAGATAACTTCTGGGATGCCCTGGTTCCTGGCATGCAGTGGACTCTCAGAAAGTAGTAGCTACCACCATTATCAGAATTCCTTTAAAGAATGACTTGTAAATGGTTTTCTTACTTGCCTGGGGTGGACAGGGTGACTTCTCACCAGAGATCTGCCTCATTTTGTCCTTGTCTGTGCTCCTTGAGCAGCGGAGGTGCTGACCTGACATCAAGGAAGCAGGAGGCAGGGCCTGGTTGTCAAGTCAGGATGGAGGCTGACTCCCTGTCCGGTGCTCCAGGCTGACTCCCTGTCTGGTGCTCCCTGTCAGGTGCTCCCTGCCTGCTCGCTCCAGGGGCCTGGGCATGCACTTTAGTTGTGTGGGCCTTGTACCCCAGCTGTGCCTGGGTACCGCAGCCCCTTGGCTTCCTCCCCAGGGCCTGGGGTTCTGAGCCAGCTCAGCACCTCTGGCTGGTGGTACCCTGGAAGTATCGGGGGAAAGCTGTCCTGTTAACCTTCTTGGCACCACCAGAGGACAAGCCAGGCAAGGGACTGAAAAAGATATACAAAGAGGGACATCTGAGGGGTCTGGGAAGTGACCAGCAGGATGTCTCTCCAGTGACAGAGATCTGAATTCAGATCCTGCCTCTGCCACTGTCTAGGTGGGTGGGCCTGGCAACTTTTCCCTGCCTTTCTGGACCTCAGTTTCTTCATCTGTGTAATGGGCATAGTGAGAATCATTAGATCACCTTGACGATGTGAGGCAGCAGAATGAAATTAAAGCAGACAGGGAGGTGTTTCCTGGAGTGGCAGCTGCTCTTTCTAGAACTTGTCAGCCTTCTTCACCTTTCAGGCTGAGTTGGGTAAGAGGGGAGGGAGTGGTCCTGGGTGGCCCCAAATGACAGAAGTGGGCCCAACCAGGTAGAGATGTCTGTTAGTCACAAGACACTTTGTAACAGTCAGAGCTGTCTTCGGATGGGGTGGAGGAGGAACTGAGTGCTTTAAGTGCAGTGGGGCCACAGAAGACTGGCCAGGGCAAGACCCAGGTTCATGTCCTAATGTTGCCCTTTATGGGCTGTGTGATCTCGGGAGCCTCAGTTTCCCCACCTGCAAGATGGGAGGAATAATAATGGAACGAGGGTTCTGTTAAATGAGTTCAGATACGTGGAAGAGATCTAGGAGTCCCGTGAATTCTCACGGCATCTCATTTTCCAGAAGCAGAAAGAAAGCAAGGTTCAAGAAGCTTAAAGGGTTCACAGCAGTAATACTGACATCTGCTCTCTACCGATTTTCTGCTATGTGCCAGGCATTTTCCCACATGCTCCAGGTCTCATTGAATTCCCCAGCCTTTGCACTTGCTGTTCCTTCTGCAGGAGTGACTGTTCCTTCTGTGCCCGTTGCTGCTCCTCAGGTTTGTGGTATGGCCGTCTCCTGTTCTGGCTCATTGTCAACTCTTCAGGGAGCTCCTCCCACCCCCATCCCCTGTTCATTGTTCTGGTTTTTTCTCTCTGTTTCCTTGTAACCCCTAATGCGGCCTATGCTATTTTGTTTACTTGCTTGTTTATTATCCTTGGGGCTTCTCCAATGGCTCAGCAGTAAAGAATCCTCCTGCAGTGCAGGAGACACAGGAGATGTGAGTTCAATCGCTGGGTCTGGAAGACCGCCTGAAGGAAGGCATGGCAACCCACTCCAGTATTCTTGCTTGAAAAATCCCATGGATAGAGGAGCCTGGCAGGCTACAGTCCAAAGGGTCGCAGAGTCTGATGTGACTGAGCTACTGAGCACTTATTATCTACCCTCCTACTGTCGTAGAGTATCAGCTCCCTGAAGGTAGGAGCTTTTTCTGTCTTGTTCCCTGCTCTGTCCTTAGGGCCTTGAATGGGGCCTGGCACATAGTAGATGTTCAATAAATACATGATGACAGCATGGATGGGTAACCTGCCAGCTACCTTGGAGGGTCAGCTCATCATCCCCATTTTACACACGAGGAAAGTGGCTCTAGGGAGGTTGGTAGTTGCCCATGGACACAGAACCGGAAGTGGGTGGCAGACCTGGCACTTGACTCCAGATTGGGCTGATTCCGAGTCAAGTCCTTTTCCTGCTATATCACACCTCCTTGCTGTGGGGAGCTTTGCATTTTGGGGGGTATAGAGTTTAGACTTTACTCCGAACACAGAGGCAGAATCACAAAAAGACCTTTAAGTAGGGAAGACTTCTGCCGGAAGGAAAAGATTTTGGTAGCAGCCAGAATCATCAAAAGAGATCAGTTCAGCTGCCTGCTAGCTGTGTGGCCTTAGGCAAATTAATCACTTTGTGTCTCAGTTTACTTGTCCACAAAATGGGGATACTACCTTGGCTGATCTCAGCTGGCTTCTGGCAGGCAGTGGGCTTTGAGCTTTGGTTTGCAGACTTGCATCCACAGTCCCCTCCCCTGGGTGGGAAAACAGCATCTGCTGAATCACCCCAGTCTCTAGAGGCCCCACTGCCAGCCCTGAGGGCTTTGAGGTTTTGAGTTCCGAACAAGAGGACTTTTTCTGTGCTTGGTCCAGGCCATTTCCTGCCCTAGCAGCCTGGTCTCTCTAGTCCCACTCCACCCCTACTGCCCTTAGAAAAAGAGACAGATCAGAGAGGAGAGAGAAGGTTTTAATTGAGCACCTACTATGCGCCAGGGCCATTCCTGTATGTGTCCCCTTTCACAGTCGCAGCAGCCCATGCAGAGCAGATTTGTTATACCCATTTTCCAAATGCCCAGACTCAGGCTTGGGGAAGTCCTCCACAGGGCAAGAGCAGGGATTTGAACCTAGGCTAGGAGGCTTCTGTCTCCTCTGTGTTGGAGGAGGGGAGAGAGTGATGAAAGTGTCTGGGGTGGGTCTGCTCTGGGGTTCCCTAGGGAGGGCTGTTGGTATCAGCCCTCCAGGATAGGAGCTTATCATGGCCCTGATTCCAGGGGCTGGACCTCAAGGGGTTGTGAATGGGCAGACGGCTCCCACCAACCAACTCCCCCACCACCACCACCGAGTGCTGGCAGCCTCACTCACCCCGAGAATAGATCTAGCCTTGTGTGTGATTATCCCAGTGTCTCACTCAAGACCCCATTTGTTTGGGGAGGAGAAAGGGGGGTCTGTGGTATCCAACAGAGGTGGGATTCATGGACAAGACAGGAGAGGGGGTAGCCTGCCTGGTACGGGCCAGGCCTGAACGGGTGCCAGGAGGGAGTGAGAGGAGGGGGCGTGGGCGTGGTCTGAGGTCCTGCTTGGGGCAGAGCCTTGGGCCGGGGGCTCTGTGGATGGAGGTGCAGGAGGAGGGGGTGGGAGTCCCACTCTCATGACTCCTGGTCTGAAGGAAGGAGAGTGTGGTGGCTCTGTCCTCTGGGAGCCTCAGGTCTTAGGGGAGGTGGGGAGAGGCCAAACCACCAGGATCATTGTCTGAGGGAGACACAGCCCCAGTCTGAGGGTGGAACCACTATGGGCGTTTCTGGAACCATCTGCTTTCTGAGTGCAGGAAGAGAGGATGGCCCAACTGAGTGGAGTTTCCCTGAATTCTGAGAAGACTTCCTGGAGGAGGTGGTCCCTGAGGACTGAGAAGGGGTTGCATTCAAGGCGGGACCTACAGGAGGGCCTGTTTTGTGGTTGGAAGCAAAGCCTGGTGGGTTAGGTCCTGATTCTGAGTGGTCATGTGTGCCTGAGTCTCAGTTTGCTTGTCTGTGAAATGGGGACACTGCCGGGCTCCTGGAGGGGATGGAATGAAATGGGGTTGGAGGGAGGAGCACAGAGTAGGCCCACAGGGCTGTTGGGAGTTGAGTGAAGAGTTCCAGAAGCTCCCAAAAGCCCATTCCCCCACCCTCTGCCTCCACCCGTGGTCACAGCTCCACTAACCCAGCTTCGAACTTTACAGGCATAAGAGGGAGGGCAGAGTCTAGGCTGAGCTCTTAGGTGGAGACAGGGCTCCTTCCTGCCTCTGACTTGCTGTGTGACTCAGCCTGGTCCTTCCCTCTTTCTGGACCTTGAGGGTAGAGTCGGGGCCAACCGAGGACCCTGAGCATCCTAGCAGGAGACAGACCACAGAAAAGGGTTGGCAGAACAGAGCAGGTACCCCAGGCCTTGGTGGCTCAGGGGCCCTGGAGCTCAGCAGAGCCTGGGGGAGCAAGGCCTTTCTTGCATTTGCCAGACACTCTGGGGTTCTGGCTTAGGGACAGCAGATCAGAACACAGAAACTCCTGGGGCTGTAAAAGGGGGTGACGCAGAGGCTGAGCACGTGGGTTCAGGTTTTAGGCCGTCCCCCGATTCTACCCATAAGTGCCTCAGTAGTCTCACCTATAGAATGGAAATAAATATAGTAACCACCCCATAAGGCTGATGCTATAAAGTGCTTAGCCCTGTGTCTGGCATACAGTGAGTACTCAATAAATGCTAACTCTGCTTCTTGGGTTTCCTGGGAGCAGGCAGGCAAGGGCTTCATGGCCGTTCCAGCCACAACCTTTCGGGCTGTTGAGGACAGGCAGTGGCTTGTGGAATCCCAAAGCCTGGGATGCCAAGGCAGGAAATGTGGGGGTGTCTGCCACTGTAGCTCCTCCCACTCTCACCAGTGCCTGCCGAGCAAGATGCTGTGGAAAGAGATAATGAGTTTTGGAGTAGGCAGCATGGGTTCCATCTCAGCTCATTCATCCACTTGCTGGCTGCCTGGCTCTGGGAAGATCATTTTCTGAACCTTAGTGTCTCCATCTGTAAAATGGGATCAAAGGCTTTTATGAGGATTAAAAGGCAGCACCCATCCAGTCCTGTGCTGACGCTGTTGATACCTACTGCCTCCCCTCCTCCTCCTCCTCTTCTGCTTACTGATTTGGTGCTGAGGTTGTTGGCAGGCGAGGGGCTTTGGAGATGTAACTCCCATCTTGGTTGAGATGGCATCTGACCCAGAAATTCTGTCTTGGACTTGGGAGGGAGCTTGAGGTGGGAGCTGTCCTTGGAGACCATCTGGGTCTCCAAAGCAGCTGCAGATGCTGAGGGCCCTGGGGACAGTGGGGAGGTGGGATTTGATGGGAAATCAGGACCCTACAACTCTAGAGGTTTCCAGCTAGAGGATCTTCATGAACACCTGCACCCACGGGCAGGCAGATGACCACAGAGGTTCTGGCCCAGGGTCACCCTGCCCTGAGTGGCCGGGCTTGAAGGTAGAACATGGTCTGGCAACTTCTAGTTTGGGCACTTTCATTTTCCACGGCACCTCTGGGCCAGGCTGAAATGGCTGCAGGTGGAACAGGGTCACCCAGGGCCTGGGCTGAGCTTTCTTAGCTCGGCGTCTGTCTCCTCTGTCAGTATCTGCGCACCCTCTGGCCTGCACCAGCCCTCAACAGCCTGACCTTCCCTGTCTGTTTGGGGCGGCCTTCATATCCTTCCCTCAGCCACCTGAAGGAGATGGATGAACTAGAGCCGGGCGTGCGTGGGTGTGAGCACACGCACCTGGAGTGGTTTCATGTGTTTGCGACGTGTTGGAGTGTGTGCACGTAAAAGGGCATGTGAGTGTGTGCACCCCCTTTCTAACGAGGGGCCTGATGCATGCTCCGGGGCAGCTGCTGCCGCTGCATCACTGGGGGCCTCGCCCACGTTTCCGGGTACTACAGATACTTGGACACCAGCCTTTTGCCCACGGGGTCCGACTTGCCGTCTCTACTCAGGAGGCTGTGACTGAGCGCTCCAGGCATCTCTCCTTGGGCACAGCGGGACCCATCCCGACCCACCTTGGCCTGGGGTCCCCTCACACGGCTGTCCATGTTAAGGGTGACTGGGTCAATCACAGTTTTTCCACTTTCAGCAATAGTGCATGACTTCAGATCCTCACCTCTCTCACCCAGCCAGCTGCCCTGTGACAGCCGACTTCCCTGTGCCCTCGTTTGTGGGGGTCTGCTGCCAGGGCTGAGTGTGGCCGGCTGTGCTCTACTGTGGGCTGAGGGTTTTAGGCAGGACCCCCATTCTGAATGGATTTCCTTCCTGCAGGGCCCACTGGAGCCTGGGGAGCAGTGGGGTGTGGGGGTCCCAAGCCAGGAGGTCCCCAGCTGTCCCCAGAGCAGGGTGCCCGGATCAAGATGGCTGTAGCAGTGCTGGGGGCCAAGCCACCCCTTGCCATCCCTACCTGCTGGGTCCCAGGACCAAGGGAAGCTGCTCTATGACCTGGCTGCCCAGGTCCGCTGAGTAGTCACAAGAGTGCCCGAAGCCTTCTGGAGCTGGGGGAGGGGCAGGTGGGTGAGTCCCAGCCCCCAGAAGGAGGAGATTCAGGAGGTGGGTACAGCATCTAGAGGCTTGACCCCCAGGCTGCCCTCTCACCCCCAGGGACCTGAGTCTGATCAGTCCCAGAACTTCTTTGTTCTCTTGACTGAGCTGGAGACACCTCAGTGCTGTCAGGAGAGAGCTGGACCCAGGGTTTGAGTGTCATCTCTACCCCAACCCTCAGTGGGACCCAATTCTCAGGCTGCTCATGGAATCAAAGCGAGTCATTTATTCCTTTTATTTAACAACATCCATATAACATTCGGAGCTTCCCAGGTGGCACTAGTGGTAAAGACCTTGTCTGCAGGTTCTTATGCAGGAGACAGAAGGTCCCTGGGTTGGGAAAATCCCCTGGAGGAGGAAATGGCAACCCACCCCAGGATTCTTGCCTGGGAAATCTCATGGACAGAGGAACTTGGTGGGCTACAGTCCATGGGACTGCAGAGTCGGACAGGACTGAGTGACTGAACACACACACACACGTGTAACATTTACCTTGTGCAGGCACTGTTTGAAGAACTTTATAAAAATTAAAAACTCACAACAATCCAGCAAAATACCATTATCCTCATTTTACAGATGGGGAAATCAAGGCCCTAAGAGGCCAAGGATTCTGCCCATGGTCCCACAGGGAGTCAGTGGTGCGACTGGGACTGAGCCTGAGCCATCCGGCTTCTGGGGCTGTCCCAGCTGCTTTGCTGTGTGGCGTGCCCACGGCGGTCTGTAGAGGGCAGTGCTTGAACTGGCTCCTAGGCCAGCCTGGTCCCCTGGCCTGAGCATTGACAGTGGTCCAGGAAGCTGGTCGTGGCACCCAGTAGTTGTGGCAGCTTGGGATCAGGCCAGATTTGAGTGTCTAGTGTATCATCTACTGAGTAAGGCACTTGCCCTAGCCGAGCCTCAGTTGCCCCATATGTAAAACAGGGTAACTGTATCTACTTGGCAGGGCCGTTATGAGAATTTGGTGCAATGCGGCATAGGGGGTACTCAGCACGTGGTGGCAGCTGTGATGGCCCTGTGACAGGGTGAGAGGGAGGCAGCTTAAGGGGTGCCGTATGCCAGGAGAGGGGAGTGTGTGCCCTTGGGAGCCTGTGATTAGGAGAGGATGGGTCTGAGGGGATGTACCACCAGTCCCTCTCATCACTGGAGACACCTCCCACCTGGTGCAGCCGGCCCACCCGGGGCTGGGACACACACAGACACACCCACCGTGGAGAAACAATGGAACGTCCTCTCCTGTGAGGGCTGGGGTGAGCCCCGGAGACCCTCTGGTCCTGCTCCCTCGGTGTTGCAAATGGGAAACTGAGGCCCAGAACAGAGAAGGGATTTGTACTGGGACCCACAGACAGTTCAGATCATCTGAAGTCATTGCTGAGCAGGGCCTTTTCTAAGGAATGCAGCAGCAACCCTTCCTACAGTAGCCCTGTCCCAGCCATTCTGGTTCACATTCTGTAGGGTCTATGCCCTGCAGGGGACTTTTCTCCAGCCTACGCTCTGTGGATCTGCTTACATCTGACTCCCCAGCTCGTCCACCACAGCGGGAGCCCTGAGCATAAGGACCTTGTCTGTCTGTTTACAGCTGAGCCTGTATCCCTAGCACAGTGGTGCATACGCAGTAGATGCTCAGTAAGCAATGGTTGAGGAATAAGCGACTTCAGGAGTGATCCCTCCAGCACTGTCTCCTGGGAGAGTCTGAATTTCAGCAGGCGGCCGAGAGTTGCCCAGGGCAAAGCTGGGAACTGCAGCCAGGCCTCCTGGCTCCCATCCTGAGCCCTCTGTGCATTTGTAAACAGATGCAATAGACACACACATACACACACACACACACTCCAAAATGCACACGTACTCTATGCCATGATTCAAAAGCTTCATGCTGATCATTGCTCAATTTTCTAGCTTTTTAGCTTTAAAGTGTCCATCTGTCCATCTCTCTGCCAAGGCCGTGGGCTGGACACCTACTGAGGCACCTGCTCTGGGGCCTCCCCTACACCTGAGGCTGTCCCAGGAAGGGGCAGGGGTCCTGGAAGGGGGCCCTGGGAGGGTGTGATCTGTCTAAGTCACACCCCCGCCAAGATACATTCCCTGCTGTGAACCCAGTGAATTCTGTGTCCCCTTCTTTCAGCCTCACCTTGAAGGCCCACCTGCCCAAGTCTTCTGGTCCCCGCACCCCAACACTGAGCTGTCTTAGGCTTTAGGGGAAGGGGTGTCATTCCTGGGGACCAGACTCCCCCCTACCTCCCCCGGGAAGTCTGCCCTAATGCCCGGGAGGATGGTAATTAGTATGAGGCAGGCTGATTAGCTCAGAAATTAAGTCTTTGTTTTCTTCACTCCCCAGTTTCCCTAATTGAGCAGATGCAGAGCAGGAGAGGGGGAGGGACTGCCGGGTTGGTCACGGGGCTGGATGGGAGCACGCGTGGCTATGTGCTCGCTGCAGGGGTG
>SJYX01010180.1:426953-448948 GCA_006410675.1 Oreotragus oreotragus | reverse complement strand
GGCAGGGGTGGGGGTGGGTGTGGTTGGGGGGCATGGTCGACTGGGGTGGCCTGGTGGAGGAATGCCAGGGCAGGTGTGCCTGTGGATGGGTGCCCAGGCTGCAACCGCCTGGTGGTTGCGTGGCCCTGGGAGGGCATGACACCTGGGACGCCCCTCTGTCAGAGTTCGTCTATAATATTCCTTCCTTCAGGTCTTCACATCCAAAAATTAATCATAACTGCTGCTTTTATTGAGCACCTACTGTGTACATTCCCTCGGCTAGATGCCTTTTGTGTATTTCCTTGCTCTCTCCTCAGATGGTGGTGCAGGTAGGGGACCCTCATTTCTTCAGGCTCAGAATCTAAGGCTCAGGGAGGTGAGGTGAATAATCTAAGGTCACACAGCTCAGAGCAGCCAGGGCAGGGTTCATACCCAGGCGGTCTCATGTGGCCCTGCCCTGGGCTGGGGGAGAGAGGATCCTCTGACCAGATGGTGGCCGGTTCAGGTCCTGGACACTATGGTGGGTGAGGCCTTTGTCCTTCTCAGTTAAATGGGGGCCAGTCCATCTACCTTCTTGGGTTGTGGGGAAGAGCAGTCACAGCAGCTGTACTGATGAAGACTAAGTGATGATTTATGCAGTGCTTTCCGGGTGCCAGGCAGGTGACATATGCTTTACATGTTCTCACATTCCATGCTCACGGTGATCCCAGGAACCATGGTAGACACCCTAATTACCCCATTTCACAGTTTCAAAAGCCAAAGTCCAGGGAGGCGAGGGGCCTCTCCTGGTCCTGGTTAGTAAGTAGAGGACCCAGGATTTAGCCAGGTGCCATCTGACCCCAGGCTCTTCCTCCTTGATTGTGGCTGTGTGTGGTCTAAAACCACTGTGAGGTGCCCTGTGCCTGGCAGGTGCTCAGCAAAGGTCAGTGGCCTCTGCCCTCCCTGAAAGGGCTGGTTCCTGGAGAGCCTGTGTCTCTGGGGCTCAGCCTAAGGGTCCAGGGGGATGGCCCTCCTCATAATATCCTACAGGGTAGGTATTACTTTTATTTCCATTTTACAGATGGGGAAATTGAGGCTCAGAGAGGTGAAATGACTTTCCCAGGCTCTCACAGCTGGTGAGGTGAAGGGTCTGGGATTTCAACCTGGCTGATTTGCGTCCTGGTGCAGCTCAGTGGCAGGCTCCCGAGCATGAGTGTCAGCTCCCAGCTGTGTCCATCCCTGAGGGCTGATCCTGCCTGCCTGGTCTCTGGGCGATCCCTCTGCTTCCCTGGTTCCTCTTAGCAGCTGTGTAAGGGGATGCCCAGTTCTCATCCTTCTCTGTGCCCTGCCTCTGGCTGTTGGGCAATGGGTGTGGCTGCCTGCTGACTGGACATGTCTTTTGGGGTGTCCCTCTGGCCCCCAAAACTCAGCTTGTCTGATGCAGGCTCTTCCTCTCTCCTCATGCCTTCTGGCCCGTTAGCTCCTTCTCTGAAGTTCCCTGTTCTAGTGTGGGCATTGCCATCATTCAGCCAGCCACTTTAGCTAGCCACTTGGACCTGGAAGTCGTCTCTGAACTTCACCCCTGGCCTCCCAGCCTGTAGGTCACCAAGTCCTGCGCTCCGATTATCCCATTGCCTGTCCTCCCTGCTACCCTTATCTGCGTTGAGTTACCATCATGAGTCTAGACTATCGCAGCAGGCTCCCCAAAGGCCAGCTCTCATTTTCCCCAATTTATCCTGCACTCTTCTGTCAGCCTGGGCTCCCTAGCATGTCACTGGCTCCCTGTTGTCCTGGGGCTTAAGTCTAGGTTCCTTAGCCTAGCTTCTGAGACCTGCTGGACTTGGCCCAGCCACAGGGCTCCTGCCTCTGGGCTCCCTGTCCCTCTCCTATGCCGTGATCTTGTCTCCTGGCTTCATTCCAGTTTCTCAGAAGTGCTACCTCAGCAGAACATTCCCTCCCCTGCACTGGGAACATCCTTCTAATTCTAAGAGCCCTTTGCAGGGAGCAGTGTTGCCCATTTTGCAGATGGGAAAGCTGAGACTCAGAAAGCTAAGCTGGCATCTGAACCCAAGTCTCTTGCTGTGGAGCCTGTGTTCTCCCCATCTGTGTCCATATGTGTGTGCACATGTGTGCATACAGCAGGCACTGCTATCTGCCTTTTGAGCCAGGCAGTGTTTGGGCTAGGATGAGCGCTGCCTCCCTGGGAGGAGGTCTGAGATTGTCTCTGGAGGCCGGAACCTGTCTCTTCCTGTTGGGGGTGGAGATGCTATATGTGAGCTTTGTGGGGGTGTCAGCCCCTACTAGCCCCCGAGACCACAGCCTCCCAGCTCCTCCCACTTCTCTCCCCTTCCTTCAAAATAAACACCCGCGAGCCCAAACCACCCATCCAGCCAAGGCACAGATGGAACCAGAGTTGGAATTAATTAGTTCTGTTGCCAAGGTAACTGGGATCCAGTCTTTCTCTCTCCGGCCTGCCCCTACCTCCTAGGCCCCGCCCCTGCCGCTCTTGGCCCCACCCCTCAAGGCCCTGGCCCCACCCTCTTCCCCAGCAGCAGCTGGTGGTGCCCTTGTGCCCTTGGAGAATCGAGGAGGGAGAGGATAGGTGTATCGAAGAGCTGGGTTCACATCCCCACTCGGTCGCTCTTGGCTTGGTGGGAGCTGGGACAAGGTCTTGAACCACTGGGAACCACGCTATGACTCGACCTACCTGGGGAGGGGTACCCTGGAATGGATTGGAGAGACTGGTAAGAAAGGAAGAATGAAAGTGGCCTGAACTGGTGATGCCACTGAGACAAGCAGTGGGCATGTGGGCTGCAGCAGCCGGTGTCCAGGGTCGGGAGCTGTTAGAGCTACAGCTGGCAGCAGCTATGGGGCCCCCTATCCTGGCCACAGGTTCCGACTCAGCTCTGCCTCCTCCATCCCGACCTTCCTGGCATCCTCTCAGCCTGCATCTTGCTGACTGGACACCAACAGCCAGGGCTGTGGTCTCCACCTTTTCTCTGTTGGCCTGTCCACCAGTCCACTCTGCACTGTCTCTTCCTGGGTGACCTTGAGCAAGTCACTTAGCTTCTCTGCGCTTCCACTTGTCTGGGAAATGGGCATAACAGCATCCACCTAGTGAGTATGAAAAGCCCCCAGCGTGGCATTAATATTTAGTCTGTGCTAACCACTCGTTGCTTTTGTGCCTCTGCTGGCTGCGGGCCAGGGGGTGCCCTGTGAGAGGGGTTGTGAGGAACACAGGGGACAGTGGTCCCACCTACTTCTTGGGGAAGTTGAGGGTGGTGATCACAGCCACACTGTTGAGTTGTTGAGGCTCCCAGCCTTACCTCTCTGCGTTCTAGAACGGGCTCACTGTGTCTCGTCACATTGCAGATGGGAAAATAAAGGCCAGCAGGGGTGGGGGACGGTGGTGGCACTTGTAGCTGGTGCCTCAGGGCCTGTCCCTTCCAGTGTTGGCCCTGCTTCCTGGATCTTGCTAGTTGATGCTGGCTGGAGGGTGGGACAAGCCAGGTCTTCAAAAGCCACGGCTTGAGTCTCCCTCATTGTAACCATAGGGAATGTTCTTCTCCTGCCTGGGCGTCAGTTTTCTCTTCCACAAAATGGGAGCTCATGGGGCTGTAGCTGGTGGTAACTGATTGGAGCTGGCTGGGGCCATGGCTATTTAGGCTTTGTGCCCACAGAAGGGGGCCAGTGTGGGCAAACGAGGTACACTGTCTGGCTAGGGGCATTCCTGGAAGTGCACTCAAGGTAGATGTTATAGAGGGGACGCGGGAAGAAAGGGCAGCTCTGACGCCCAGGCCCCATCTTTTGGAGGCCCCAGTGCTGGGCTCTGCTAGGCTTGCCATCGCCTGGCTAATAGGCTATTTGCTCTTCCAGGGACACCACCAAGGAGGTGGCTCTTAAGCTGGCATGGTGAGGCAGGGGCTCTGGAGAGAAAACAGGCCAGGACTGGGGAAGGAACTCTCCTTGGTTCCACAGTCCCTCCCTCAGGGACTGTGGGTAAGTCGCTGCCCATCTGTGAGCCTGTTTCCTCATCTGTGAGTTGGGCCTATTGATGTGATCAATGACCCACTGGAAAAGCTTTTGAGAGGCATAAACTAGGGGTAGCTAACTCAGATGCCAATGAGGGCTTCGTCACAAAATGTGAGCATCTGGGCTGAGGAAGACAGTAGGGTATGGTGGGGCCTGTGGTAAAGGCTCTGCCTCATAGCATCAAACGCAGATTTGCATCAGCTCTGAGCCCACCAACAAAACCTATCCATGGGCAGCCAGCTGGCCCAGAAGGCAAACCCTACAGATGGATTAACTGGAAGGGAGCTATTTAACTCTTCTTTACATAATAACAAGGTCTGACATTTATTGAGGGCTTGTTCTGTGCCTGGAGTAGACTCAGCACTTCACTAGGATGACCATGTTTGATCCTCACGCTGACCCAGAGGCCAGCTGCGTGCAAGCGTGCTTCCTACTTGGTAACTGAGCCAGTTACACCAGAGAGGTTAAGTCAGAGCCCAAGATCACACAGATGTGGGGGAGGGAGCAGGGCCCATTCCCGGGACTTTGGTTTCCTATCTGAGGGGCAGAATGGGGGAGCGGGAAGGGCAGACCCACTTGGCAGGGAAAGCCCCAAAGATGTGGCTTTTCCTTTCTGTTGGAGAGGAGGCTGGGAGAAGGACGAAAAACAAAATTGAACAAACGCAGGGTGTTGTGGAGCTGAGGAAGAATAACTTATTTTTTATGAGCTTGTTAGCATTTGTGAAGTTAAGTAAGTAGAAGTTTATGCCATTCATTTGCATGCATTCAAGGAAGGGCTGCCTGGGCCCAGTGTGGTACCTGGACCCTCACCAGCCCCCCAGGGCAGCTGCCCCTCAGCTCACAGGAACAAAATTGAACAAACGCAGGGTGTTGTGGAGCTGAGGAAGAATAACTTATTTTTTATGAGCTTGTTAGCATTTGTGAAGTTAAGTAAGTAGAAGTTTATGCCATTCATTTGCATGCATTCAAGGAAGGGCTGCCTGGGCCCAGTGTGGTACCTGGACCCTCACCAGCCCCCCAGGGCAGCTGCCCCTCAGCTCACAGGAAGCAGCAGTTTTCTGGGATTTCTTCAGATCCGTTTCCTGATGGCCCACTGTGTGCCTGGCACCAACAGCTGTGTCTGTCCTTGCTGTGTCTGGAAGCAGCTGACCTGGATGCCGTCAGAGTGGCGTGGCCCTTGGTTCAGAGGTTGGATGTTCTAAACATGGTTTCTAGTCTCTCCAGGGGCCTCAGAAGGTGCAGGAGGCCCAGAGACCACCAGCCTGGCTGCCCAAGAGCTGGGGGACCTGAGACATGTGGTTTCAGCTCTCCGGGCCTCAATTTTTCTCACCTGTAAAATGGGGACAGTTTTAAGTAGTACATGCTCATCTGAGATGACATTGGCTTGTGGGGCTGGCCTGCCCGTATTAACCTGGCTGTTTGGGTCCCTTTCTTTCCGGTGGAGATGGATGATCTGAGAACTGGCAGACCCCTTTTCTAGGAGGCCTTCCTGGAACCTCTACTGGGCCTCAGCCACTTTGTCTTGAAGCCCCCATGGCTCTCTGAACTTCTCCCTGAGATGCCTGGTCTCCTGCACTCTTGCCTTTGAGCTGTGAATGCCTCAGGGTAGAACCACCGTGTCCAGAGCACTGGGAGGCCCTGCTCCTGGCCCAGGGCTTGAGAAATGGTACTAAATGAATGAATCTGTGAAATATTTGACCTCAGCCTCGTTTTCACTGCTTTGGAATGAAGAGTCCCTTCCAGGTGTGTAGTGATGTGTGGTTTTACAGCACTTTTAGGCGCTGCTGTCATTTGATCTCCACCTTTTGATCCCCACATCCCTTGTGCTCCCCTCACCCCCCAGCCTTGGAGAAGGGAGGTCAAGGACTGCAATGAGGAAACAGGCCCAGGCAGGAGCGACAGGATTTGAATCCAGTACTCATTCATTTGTTTTTGTTGCTGGGAAAGGTTGAGGGCAGGAGGAGAAGGGGGTGACAGAGGATGAGATGGTTGGATGGCATCACTGACTCAGTGGACATGGGTTTGAGCAAGCTTCAGGAGTTGGTGATGGACAGGGAAGCCTTGGGGTCGCAGAGAGGCAGACACGACTGAGCGATTAAACAACCAGAGCTTGTTTATTTGGCTGTGTTGGGTCTTAGTTGCACCACGTGGGATCTTCGTTGCGTCGCACAGACTCTCTAGTTGTGGCACGAGGGCCCCAGGGTGCATGGGCTTCAGGCTTTAGTAGTTGCTGTGCATGGATTTAGTTGCTTGTGGGCATGTGGATCTTAGTTCCCTGACCAGGGATCGAAACCCAGGCCCCTGAATCACAAGGCGAATTCAACCACTGGACCACCAGGGAAGTCCCTCATTTATTTGTTCATGGAAACTTTTGAACTCCTGCTCTGTGCTGGGTATTGGGGATCTTGGGAAGAGTAAGCCATGTCCTGCCCTTCAGAGCCTTAGAGGCTGCACTCAAAAAACAGGCGCAATGAGGGTCCAGGGTTAGGAAGCTGCAAACTCTCACTCTTTCGTTCACCCAGAGGATCAAGGCGCCCTTCCCTGGGAAAGAGGTGAAGACAGGAAGTCAGAGAGGGCTGTGGAGCTTCTTCAGGCCTGACGGGAGTTAGCAGGCAGGTGGGGGTGGCGGCAGGGAGGAAGGTGAGGGCCACAGGAGTAGTTTATGTGAGCCATTGGAGGCTGGCGGAGGTGGGGAGAAGCGAGTGGATTCACATTGGTCATGGTTGGCTAATGGAACTTGTTCCCTCTGCCTCCGGGAGATCAAGAGGGAAGCAGCGTGTTTATTCAGCAGGCAGTTCTCCAGCGTCTGGTGTGGGCTGAGCATCATGCAGGGTTCTGGGGAACTGGGGGGGTAAATGGGAACAGTCCCTGCCATGAGGAGTCCCACAGCCAAGTGGAAGGCAGATGAGGCTGACTGATGCCTGGGTGGGCTGGAGGGCTTCCTGTGGGAAGTGGCTTTGAGCCTGAGGAGTAGCAGGCAGGAGGCGGGAGTGGGACATGCCAGGCTGTGGCCATTTCAAGGGGAAAGGCCAAGAGGGGTTGGGTGAGAAGGTTAAGAAGCTCCCATGTGAGGACCTTGGAGAGGGGAAGGGGGTGCAGGAGTCTCGGCAGGCCATGTGAGCTCCAGGCAGGCCAGAGGAGTCTTCCAGCAAGAGGGAGCCCACCACCGGCTTTGAGAAACAATACTGGGGATGATGCAGATCAGGACGGAAGGAGTGGGAAGAGCTGAGGAGTTGGGGAGGGGAGTTCTCCAAGGTGCTCTTCTGGGGTCAGGCTGAGGAGTGGGAGGCTGGTGTGGTAGAGGGGGGCTCAAGGGAAAGTCCCAAGTAGGAGAAGTCAGGCAGGTTGTGGCTGAGGCACATATGTGCAGGCATGTGTGTGTGCAGGTACATGTGGGGGAGGCACGTGTGCGCAGGCGTGTGTGTGCAAGCATGTGTGTGGGAGGCACATGTGTGGAGGCATGTGTCTGCACAGGCATGTGTGTGTGGAAGCATTGTGTGCAGAGTGGGGTGCTGTGTCTCTGGACAGTAGCCTCATTGCAAGAGGGGTGTCGGAGGGCAGAGTTGCAGAGATAGGACCAAGCCCGATCTTGACTGTGGGGATAAGGGCCTGGGAGGCCCCAGAGGCTTCCGAGCAGAGAGGCGCTCCATGAACCTGGCTATGCTTCAAGAAGTTTCTTCAGGCAGCTGTGCAGGGACTGGGGCAGAGGCAAGGTCTTCTAGGTGTCTGTTTGCCAGACCGCAGGGCCTGGCTGGGTAACTTTAGCAGGTGGCGATGGAGAGGACTGAGGGTGGTGGAGCTCAGGAAAGACTCAGGGGAGAAGTGGTATTTGATCCGGGCCACTGAGGGCAAGAGGGTTCGCTCTGTGAAGGTGGAAGGAGGACCCAGCAGGTGGTTTCAGTGGAGGTGGGAGAGGCCAGCTTATTCAAGATGCCTTTGAAGGATTAAAGGGGAGGTCTGAGCTGGAAAGGAATGTCATTAGTGAGGACCCATCCCATGCTGATCATTCTCTGCCCAGCGCTGCATGCCCAGCTCCACACTTGCAGCTGCAAGGCTTTGGGAAGATCCTTTGTGCCTTCATTTTGTTGTCCGTAAAATGGGGATATTGTAAGAATTTGCCTCCTGTGGGGCCACTTAAGGGAGTTAACCTACCTGTAGCCCAGCCTGGTAGATCCTCTGTAATTATTGGCCGTGGTCATTTCTTTCTCCTTTAGCACTCATGGCAGGCCTGCAGGCAGCCTCCCATCCTCAGGGACAGATGAGGAATATGCTCAGAGAAGCCGTTCAGGCTCCCTGAGACCACACAGCTGGCAGGGGCACAGAGCAAGTATCTGAACTGAGGGTGTGCAGGACCCCAGTCTTGGCACTTTGTCCTCAGTGCCTGTGGCCTCCTGGAATGCCTGGACTCGGGGAGAACAAGTCCCCTCCTTTGACTTTGGAAGCTACCGGATCTAGTGCAAGGAGAGTGGGCAGGAGTCTGGTGGGCAGGTTCGAATCCCTGGCTTGGCCCTCACTGGCCGTGAGGCTGTAGATTAGCTGCTTGCCCTTGATCAGAGCCCCGGTCTCCTCATCTGTAAACAGAGGCCCTGCGTGCCCAGATAAGAGCTGCTGGGTCTCTTCAAGGTCAGCTACATCAGCCCCCGGCCCAGGTGAGGCTCCCAGGAGGGGCTCTGCCACCTTCTCTCCATTCCTCTGTTCCTCTGCCCCAAGCAGGCTGGGACCATGGTGGACACAGGAGCCGCAGCACTGGTTGAGGCCCGAGTGGTCATAATAGTAATGACAAGGAGCTGGGAGGCCATGTTGTCATCAGTAGTAAAAGCAGGTCCACTCAGCGAGTGAGGAGGTGGGCAGGTGGCTAGGGACAGAGGCAGGCTGGGAAGGCCATGCCTGGGGGCCGCGTAGTTCTTGTGCTTTAGTTCTCTGTAGTCCCCATGCCCCAGGTACTTCCTCCATGCCAGGCCCCTTGATGGCACTGAAGGGACACGCTGTGTTGCCTTGGCTCTCAGGAAGGGAAATAGTGACTGTCCCGCGGGGATACCGCTTGGAGCTNCCGTGGTCATTTCTTTCTCCTTTAGCACTCATGGCAGGCCTGCAGGCAGCCTCCCATCCTCAGGGACAGATGAGGAATATGCTCAGAGAAGCCGTTCAGGCTCCCTGAGACCACACAGCTGGCAGGGGCACAGAGCAAGTATCTGAACTGAGGGTGTGCAGGACCCCAGTCTTGGCACTTTGTCCTCAGTGCCTGTGGCCTCCTGGAATGCCTGGACTCGGGGAGAACAAGTCCCCTCCTTTGACTTTGGAAGCTACCGGATCTAGTGCAAGGAGAGTGGGCAGGAGTCTGGTGGGCAGGTTCGAATCCCTGGCTTGGCCCTCACTGGCCGTGAGGCTCTAGATTAGCTGCTTGCCCTTGATCAGAGCCCCGGTCTCCTCATCTGTAAACAGAGGCCCTGCGTGCCCAGATAAGAGCTGCTGGGTCTCTTCAAGGTCAGCTACATCAGCCCCCGGCCCAGGTGAGGCTCCCAGGAGGGGCTCTGCCACCTTCTCTCCATTCCTCTGTTCCTCTGCCCCAAGCAGGCTGGGACCATGGTGGACACAGGAGCCGCAGCACTGGTTGAGGCCCGAGTGGTCATAATAGTAATGACAAGGAGCTGGGAGGCCATGTTGTCATCAGTAGTAAAAGCAGGTCCACTCAGCGAGTGAGGAGGTGGGCAGGTGGCTAGGGACAGAGGCAGGCTGGGAAGGCCATGCCTGGGGGCCGCGTAGTTCTTGTGCTTTAGTTCTCTGTAGTCCCCATGCCCCAGGTACTTCCTCCATGCCAGGCCCCTTGATGGCACTGAAGGGACACGCTGTGTTGCCTTGGCTCTCAGGAAGGGAAATAGTGACTGTCCCGCGGGGATACCGCTTGGAGCTTGTGAGCCCAGGGATGCTGTGGAATGGTGAGGCCAGGCTTAGGGTTCAGGGCAGGCTTCCTGGAGGAGGATGTGCCTGAGCTGAAGCTGGTAGGGGTTCACAGTACTGGTGGCAAGTGGCAGGGAGAGGAAAGGGCCTTTGTCAGTCAGGGAGGTGGGACAGGAGAGGGGAAGGGGCAGGGGCAGGAGGTGGGGAAGGTATGGATTCCCCTCATGGAAGCTTCACATGCCAGGAAGGAACTTGGCCCCTGTCCTCAGGGCTGCAGGGAACTCCCAGAAAGATTCTGAGGAAGAGAGACAGTGTCAGGGCTGCCCTGTGCAAGACTCCCCCTGGCCACCATGAGGGAGGGACTGGAGAAAAACGGAGCCATGATGGGCAAGGGGGTGAGTGATGATGGCGGCAGGCCCTGGTGAGGTGGGGAGCAGAGGACACATGGGGGAGATGGTTCGAGGATGGAGCTGGTGGCTGGTCTCATTATTCTTTCCCGGCAGGGGCAGGGGGAGTCTGTGATGGTGGGATCTGCGGTCTGAGCGGCAGGCAGGCAGGGTGGTGGTGGCCTTGACCAAGAAGAGACGTGCGCAGAAGTGTCTTGGGTGAGAAGATGAGCTGGGGCTGAGCCTGGGGCCTTTCAGGGCACCTGGGGAGACATCCAACAAGCTAAAGTCCAGGATCTGGGGGACCAAAGGCATGCCGAGGCCACCCCAGGGCGGGGCCACACATAGGTGGGTGGAGACAGAGCCTGGAGGGGCAGCAGCCTTTGGGGAGCTGAGGCAGGAAGCGGGGGCCTGAAGGAGAAAGGATGTGGCTGCCAGTCTTGCGCAAGACTCTCACCCACTCTGGACTCAGTTTCCTCACCTGTTACATGTCAGGAGCCCAGGTGTGCTGAGGGGGCTGCCAGCTCTGACCTTCTCTCAAGTACCCCAGAGGGCCTGAAAGTGGATGAGGGAGGTGACTGGGGCAGGGGTGGGGATTCCCCACACACAGTAGTTTTGATACAGAGCCCTGGAAACGATGCACTAACAGTTTGGCCAGAATTACTGAGCACCTTTTGTGTGCCGAACCCCCAGGTTGGGGCCTGGGGCTGAAACGGGACCTGTCCATGGTCCCCACTCTCAGCACTCACAGTGGGAGTGCAGTGAGGAAGTACCCAGAAATCCACTGGTGTTATCCCACTTTTAGCAACCCCAATCTGTGAAAATTCAGATTCTCTCTTAAGAGAAATTAGAGGCTGGTTCACCTCCTGGAGGCTCAGATGGTAAAGCATCTGATACAATGCAGAAGAGCCGGTTTGATCCCTGGGTCGGGAAGATCCCCTGGAGAAAGGAATGGCAAACCCACTCCAGTATCCTTGCCTGGAGAATTACATAGATAGAGGAGCCTGGTGGGCTACGGTCCATGGAATCACAGAGTTGGACATGACTGAGGGACTAACACTTTCTCTGTTGTACAAATGGAAATAGAAAACCATAATGGAAACCCTGAATGAACATTTTGGCCAACCCAATAACCCACAGGAGGGTTTTCTTAAAGAGCCAAGATCCCAGGGCCTGAGTGCCGGGTCTCCTCTTGCCCGAATTCCCTCCTGGCCAGAGATGTCCTTGCCCATCTTTGTTTCCTCTGCCCTGTGCCGGGAGTCCTAGTCCAGCCCCGCAGCAGGGGCTCATTAGCTGTGGACTGTCTAGTTGGCAGGGTGCAGTGCCTTCTGGGGATGCCCCGCCCCCTTGGGTCCTGGGCGGCAGGTCTTCAGAGGTGCCAAGCCCCCCCATTAACCATCGTATTCTCTTCTGTCCTCCTGCTGGCTTCGTGCTGCTCTTGATGACAGCAGGCAGGCACCTGGACCCTGTTGCTCCCAAACCCTGAATAAGACCCCTGCCCCTTCCCACCCAGGGTCCCTCACCCCCTGGTGATCCCCAGAGGCTTGTTTTGCCAGTCCGGGGCCTAGTGTGTCACAGGCTTTAGGTGTGGGGATCATATCCTGCTGGTGAAGGGTCCCTGGTCTGTCTGTCACCCTCTTCCAGATGATGGATCCGGGGCTTGAAAGGAAGGGCGTGGCTCCAGTCCTTGCTGCCATGGAGCTGGGGCTGCTGAGGGAGCCACGTGGAGATGCTTCTCACCCAGGGCAGCCCTGGCAGCAGAGGCCTGGGGAGATCTGAGCGGAGCTGGAGCGGGTGGGGGCAGACTAGCTCCACGACTGCAACTCGGTGTGGCCCAGGCTATTTCACTTCTTTGCTGTGTGCCCTTGGATGAGTGGCTTCACTGCTCTGGGCCTCAGTTTCTTTGTCTTCAAATGATTGTAATTGTTGTGCCCATCTCCCAGGGCTATGGAGAGGCTTGGATGAATTAATGTAAAACCTCACTGAGGTCTGGCATGTAGTTAGTGCTCAGTGCCCGGAGCCCAGGCAGTAAGGCTTGGTCTCAGCCCCACCGCTGACTAGTGGTGACCTGGGAACCCACTTTATCTTTCTGAACCTCTCACTTGAGAAATAGGTCCGATGACCTTTACCTTGTCACCCTGTTGACAAGGTAACGGGGGGCTGTGTAAGCGGGGGCTGTGTAAGCGGGGGCTGTGTAAGCAGGGGCTGTGTCTGCATGCAGATGAAGAATGGCAAGGCCTTCGCCGAGTCTGCTGGGCTCCTTGTTGGCACAATGCAGCCCTGTGGGTTTGCTCTCTGGACTTGACAGAGGCATTGGTACAGGCCGCAGAACTGCCAGGCTGACTGTGCCAGGGGCTGGAGCTGCAGTGGAAAACACCCTGTGCTCGATGGCTGGGCCATGTGGGAGGGACAGATGCCATCAGTGGTCAGACAGGAGCCAGGAGAGTCTCCATGGGAGAGGGGAGAGCTGCCTTGAGGGAGGATGCAGGAGAGGGGTCTGGAGTGGGTGGTTGGGCCAGACCTCATAGGGCCTTGACCTTCAGAAGGACTTCTAGCTTCAGCCTGGAGCCACAGAAGATTCTAGAAGGGCTTTAAGAGAGGGGTCCTCAGCAGGTCCATGATAAATAGGCTATTTTGCGAGGCTCTCTGGCATCTGAGCTAAGGGTTTAGGAGAGGCACCCAGGGGACACCTGGAGTTGCTGGGAGCCAGTGCTGCCTTCCAGACAAGGGCCATCAGTGACTTGAACACTCAGGTGTGTGGCCTGGGCAGGTGTCAGGATGGACTGGAGATGAGGGATGAGGCAGGCGGTGGAGTCAGGTGTGATTCAGATAATGCGGCCGAGGCACAGAGAGGTTTGGTGATGGGTCCATAGTCACACAGCCAGAGAATGAAGCTTCAGGCCCAGCACCGGTATGAGGCCGCAGCCTGGCCCGTCTGCTCTTGGCAGCCCAGCAGCCCTGGGAGCAGCCCCACACCGAGGTACCCGAGGAGCTGAGCCGGAGGGCAGCAGAGCCAGCAGGGGTGACATAGGGAGCAGCAGCCTCACGCTTTGTTCACAGGCTCTGCTCTGTGCCAGACATAAGAGGATCGATCGGCGTATGCCAGGGAGTGGGGGCCCATTCTGTGTTGCCTGAAACCCCCCTTTAGGTAGGGTCGTTATACAGAGGACCCAGTCAGGAAAGGATGGAGCCAGGGCAAGGTGCTGACCGAGGGTTGCACCTCCAACCGAAGTGTGTGATGGTGATGAGCTGGGGATCCCAAGTGAGATGGGGAAATGGCCTTGACCTCACTGGGCTTGGTTTCCCCATCTGTAAAGTGGACATGGTTCTGAGAAGGCTGAGACAATGCAGGACTTTGCCCAAGGCCTGGGGCCTGGTACGTGCTCAGGAAATGCTGGGCGCACTTATGATTATTGTTGTTGTCATCATCGTTGTTGTTGTGTGGCAGACGGAGTCCATCTTTGCTGGCCACGGGAGTCAGTTGGCCTCTGTGATCTGGGATCTATTCTGGTCTGCCAGCCAGCTTAGCTCAGGATACATAATGCTGGCTGCAAAGCCCAGGCTCAGGCCCAGATGTGAATGGAGGCCACTGGTGGGAGAGGATCAGGTAAACAGCAGGGACAACTGGCTCCTGTTTTATGGAGAACAAAGGATCATGTGAGCCCAAGAAAGACTTGTAAGTGCAGGGCAGTGTGGAAGGAGCCTGCGGAAGGATGGGACAGGGCCAATCTTGACAAGCCCAGGCAGTGTTTAGAGACTGTCCTTTGCCTCATTTTATCAGGTAAACATGCAGGAGGCCCAGAGAAGGTGAGGGCCTAGCTCAAGGTCACACAGCAGCTGGTGCAGACCTACTAGCTTGGGGGCCTGGGCGCTGCCCCACTCTGTGAAGGACGGATGTGATCATTTATCAGAGGAGTTTAATAATGAATGAAGTCGAAGTATCTTTAATGCAGGCAGCAGGCCCGAAGTAATAAGGGGCCCTGTATTAATTCCTAAGTTAATGAATATGCAGGTGTGTCTGAATGATTAATGGGGCTCCCAAAGGCCTCAGAGAAGGGTGCGTGAGCTGCTGCTGATGGAAATATGAATATTGCATACATCTGGGAAGTTGGATAAACCAGGGAACAGGTGGGCATTAATGAACTGGAGGACACTAGTGGCCCCAAAGGGCTGAATATACAGATATTTGAAAGCAGATATACAGGGTCATGGCTAAGTGCTCTCATTTCTTGCTGTGTGATCTTGAGAAAGTCACATCACTTCTCTGAACCTCCATGTCCTCATCTGCAGAATGGGCATAAAAATAGTAAATGATGCCTAAGATCCTGGGGATGAAATTCACGACAACCCCTTAACACCAGAGGCAGGCGTAGTGGGCATCTGATAAAAACTGTCATAGCCTTGTTAGAAAGGAGGGCAGAGGGGTGGTTGAGGAAGGAAAGTATAACAGTAATGATTAAATTCCCTTCAATATCACTAGCACTTTACAGTTTGTAAGGGGGTAGATCTTTCCTCTGTGGCTTCCCAGGTGGCACTAGTGGTAAAGAACCTGCTTTCTAATGCAGGAGATATAAGAGATGAGGGTTCGATCCCTGGGTCGGGAAGATCCCCTGAAGGAGGGCATGGCAATTCACTCCAGTATTCTTGCCTGGAGAATCCCATGGACAGAGGAGCCTGGCAGGTACAGTCCACAGGGTCGCAAAGAGTCGGAGACGACTGAAGTCACTGATCGTGCGCGCATGCTCTTTCCTCTGCTCCTTGAAGCAGCTGCGTGGGGCAGAGGAGATGGCTCTTGGGAAAGCTGAGGCTCAAAGAGGGCTGGTCCCTGCCTGAGTCACCCAGTCGCCAGAGGCAGACTCAGGCCCGGGCCCAGGTCTGCACCCCTTGCTGGTGAATTTCGGAGGGGTTGGAGGTGGAACTGCCAGTCAGCAGGAGAGTCCCACTGAGGTACTGACCAAGAAGGGCCTGGGGTTGGGGAATCCTACACCCTCTCCCAGAGCCCCGGTTTTTCTGTCTGTGGTATTAGGGTCTGCCTGCCACCCAGAGCTGTTTTGAGGCTTTGGAGAGAAGATGGGATACTGCACCCTCACCTGTGCTCGCGTGTCAGGGGGTCTCAGACTCTGCAAACGTTACCCCTCTGATGCTTGAAGCAGCTGTACCTGGAATTTATGTGCATCAGCCTATCTTATATCTGGGAGCTGCGGATCCTGGGCCGTTCTTGTAGCTTTGAGGTCCTTGGGCACATCCCCTAGCCTCTTTCAGTCTATTTCTCCATCCTTCAAGTGGGCAAATTGTGTATTAATTGTGTGGGCTCATTCCTGCTCCCCTGCCCCGCCCCTGCCATGTCATGGCCTTGGGTATGGGCGCCCTTTCTTTTAAGCTCCATGATGTTTTATTCATTCTTCGGTCCTTTTGTGAATACTAACGGAGTGCTTCCTGGTGCCGGGTTGGGCTCTGGGTTTACAGGAGGAGCGAGATTGCCCTCCCCATCCTTGGCCTTGCCGAGGTGCTGGTCCAGGCAGACACAGGTGTGACTCTAGTGTCAGGTGGTGCAGGCTGGGATGGGGCGCAGAGCCTGAGGTTGGCCTCTACCCTGCTACACTCGTCTGAATGCTGTCTTTCTCACTGGAGCATCTATCTACCTGAGGCTGTGCCTTTTGGCAATGAATCCTCGGCTCCCCCAGCAGATTGTCAGAGAATGGCTGTTGGAATGAATGAGAAAGTGAAGGAGTGAATGGCTGGCATCTTACGCCCCTTTCCCTGCCTCTCCCGGGCTCCAGGCCAGGGAGCAGAGGCTCAGCCAAGCCCTCCCTTGGTTGTCCCAGGTAGACCAGGGCAGCCTCTCTTGCATCATTTTTTACTCCTCCTGGAACTCTAGCCTGGGCCCTGAGGCCCCCCTGCCAGCCTGACCGGGTCAGGGAACTCTAGGTTGTTGGATAAAGAACCTGTCATGATCGTGCTGTAGCCTGCTAATGACAGATGGGGAACGGAGGCCCAAGGAAGAGGGGGGCCAGGGTTTGAGCCCCTGCTGGGCTGCTCCACGGGCTTGGCCCTGCAATACCTGGCCTGGCCAAGTATTTATAGTCTCTGCTGATCTATATTAACGTCAGGGCCTGCCCAGCCCTTTGCAGCCTCTGGATCTGAAAGGCTTTGAACCTTCACAGCCGTGGGGCGCATGCTGGGCCCTGTGCATGTTCTTTCTTCAGCCCGGGCCTGAGCTCCAGCCACCTTTTGGTGGGTTCAGCGTCTTTGGGTAAAAAAATTTAATACGGAGTGAAAGGAGGCAAGAGACGTCCCTCTGACACGCATGTCGTACCCTAGTTCGTACACCCGACACGCCGGAGTCCCCTCTTCCGAGGGGCGGAGGGACTCGAAGTCAGAGGAGCAGACATCTTACCCGGTAGTAAAGGTGGACTGAACCACAAAGTCCGCGACTCCCGAGTCACACTCGCCCTCAGTGACAAATGGGAGGAGTGTAGAGAAGACGAGGAGTGGTGTTCGGCAGGAGTCTCGGGGATCCCTGACCTCATAGGAGAGGTTACCGGTCTCCTCCGGTGGTTCCGGGGTCCCCGTCATGTTGAACAGTCCCGACACGACGGACAACCTCGTCTTACAGTCTGAGGAGATTCAGACTTACAAGGTCGAAGGGTCTGGGAGAGGAAAGGTCCCGGGAGCCCCAGGAACCCGGTCCGACTATAGGGTGGGGTGGTCGAACCAAGGGTGGGGGCAGCGGTACCCTTGCCGAGGTGATTGAGATACGAAGAGAATGTCTCGTCTCTGCTGACCGGCGGGACTCGCGTTAAGTTAAGTTGTCTGTAAATGACTCACGGATGATACGCGGTCCGGAATCCGATCCGTGACCCCACCCCCGTGTCTCTCCTTCTACCTCAGGGTAGGAGTCCATCGAGACCCGACTCCCCACTCCTCTTCTGTTCGTTCCCGACTTGTTCCTGTAGAGTCAAGGTCCTCTCTTCGACGGACATCCCATCGTCGTCATACCTGGGTACAAATATGTCCCAGGAGAGCTGCTGTCCCTTGCCTGTGCCTCAGTTTCCCCATCTGTAAAACAAGCAGTGGGGTGGGATGGGGTGAAACAATCTCTAGGATCCTTCCAGAAGTCCATGAGGGTGGAATCAGGGCATGGGGGAAGGCACGATAGGGAGGCCCACATCCTTCCTGTGGAGAAGAAATCTCTGAAGGCTTCCTGGAGGAGGAGGCACGAGGCCTGGGCTGCAAGGGGGTAGGGAAGGTGGAAATGGTACCCCAGGGTCAGGAAGAGCATGAGCTAAGGCCCAGGGGACACGTAGATGGGAATCCCTATAACTCTGTAGGTTGAGAAGAGATGTGGTGGGGTGTGAAGTTAGAGAGGGAGGGGGGGACCCAAGGCTTCATGTTGGGGTTTGAGCCTGTTCTGTGGCTGTTGAGGATGGAGAGTCAGGAACAGTGGCCCTGCCTTGTGCTGCCCCCTTCACCTGCCCTCTTCTCCTGGGTACACTTGACCATCACGTTCCTGCAGAACCTGTGACCACGGCGGTGCCTGCATGTGCTGGACACATTACACATCAGTTCCCATGGCAACCCCATAAAGTGGGCATTACTGGGCCCCGTTCACAGACAAAGACACTGAGGCTGAGAGAGGGAAGGTTTTGCCCAAAGTCATGATCTGACCCTCAGTCTTCCCATGGTTCTTCCACTAGCTCTCACTTTTTTTTGCGGGGGGGGGGGGGCGCATCTCTGTCCTGTGTGACACCAGCCATCCTAGGAACCCCCAAGCTCATAGAAGTGCCTGCCAAGGGCAGCGCAGTTGGGTTTGGAGGCTGGGGATGGGCGANGGGGGGGGGGGGGGGGGGCGCATCTCTGTCCTGTGTGACACCAGCCATCCTAGGAACCCCCAAGCTCATAGAAGTGCCTGCCAAGGGCAGCGCAGTTGGGTTTGGAGGTTGGGGATGGGCGAACCCTCAGATGTTAGCAGGGCTGGCTTTCTCCAAGACCTGAGCTTCTGTCCCCACAGACATCCTCTGAGATGGGAGTGAGGCAGGGCTCCTTCCCACTTTACAGATGAGCAGACTGAGGCCCTGGGAGTCCAAGGTCAATGCAGTGACAGCATGGGCAGGGAGTCCCATCCTATCACCCAGCTGAGGCTGGAGGGAGGTTCAAATCCCCTGAGATCTGTGCAGAAACTGACCCCCACAGCCCTCCTCCCACCCCCAAGGAGTGGGAAAGACTGGCATTAGAGTCACAGACCTGGGTTCAAATCCTGGTTTTGTCTTGAACAAACAGTGTGATCTTGAGCAAGTTATTACTCTGAGCCTCAGTTTCCATATCTATAAAGGGAGATAGCAGGCTTCTTTCATTCAGTCATCAATACGTGGTTTATTCAGAACCTACTGGGTGTCTGGTGTTGGCCTTTAGTGGAGAATCAGACCCTTCCTCGGAGAACTCAGCTCAGGAGTCACAGCAGCGGTTTTCATTCTGGTTGTGATGGAAGAAGCCCAGGGTGCCGTGGGAACCCACAGGAGGGACCCCAGTCAGACAATTTTGATTGGTGGAGGGAAGCAGGAGAGCAGGAGAGAAAGGCAGGAAACCAGCTCCGCAAGACCCCAGAGGTTGAGCTTCTGATGATCCTTGTTGGGAATTTCCCAGATTAGTAAGGGAGCTGGTGAAGGCTTTGAGCAAGGGAGCACCATGCTCCGATGTACGTTTAGAATGCTCCTCCTCTGCTGGGTGGAGGGGTTGCTAAGATTGGAGGCAGGGAGACCCTTGAGCATGCAGTTTGAGAAATTCACCTGGGGTGAGGAAGGAGACTGCAGCAGGACAGGAGCAGTGGGAGGGCGTACACCAAGACCACCCAGGTGTGGGCACGTGGGGATGCTCCTGCCTGGCTCAGGGGCAGGGGAGAGAAGCAGGGGTGGGGGAGCAGGTGGGCAGTGGGAGGCGAGTCCAGTCGTGGATGAGGACAGGCGGAGTTTCACGTGCCAGGGAGGGGTCCAGAAGGCAGTGGGAGGGAGATGGTGTTTGGTACCAAGCTGCTAACAGAAGCCTTGGGAGGGGCAGAGATGCTGGGCGGTAGGAGTGGGAAAGTAGGTTTGAGAAGATCAGAGAGTGGGGACCAGGACTTCAGGGAAGGTCCCTGCAAAATAGCCCAAGGAGGGAGTGGCCTGGCAGGAAGGAGGAATCCTGGGGTGTAGGGACTTAGGTCTGCCCAGGAGATGACAGAAGTCACATGTGTCAGGCAATCTGCCCAGTGCCAGGAGCATGGGAGGGGCCCAGGAGGGTCAGTTCCCACCTGGCTGTCACCAGAAAGCAGAACCGTAGTCTGTCCCCCACTGCCATCCCGAGGAGGAGGGGGCCACCAAGGAGGAGGAGGTGTTTGGGAAGGAGGGAAAGGGGAAGAAACATTTGCATGCATAACAAGGCTGAAGCGAGGGAGCGAGAAAGAGGGAGCAGGGGATGAAAAGAAATTACCATACGCCGGGATCTTGTTATTCAACCCAATTTTCAAAGGACCACAGCTGTCGCACTGAGATAATCCGTTAATTATAACAGCCATTGTGCTTTGGCAATGGGAGAGAAACCGAGGCTGGGGAGCAGGCTAAAGGCAGGGGTGGGAGCAGGTCTCTGAGGGGGTAGGAACAGGCAGGAAGGCAGACACTGTCCAGGGCTGGGCCTCATCCCTTCCTCGCTGCCACTGCTGCAGCGATGGGTCACAGGGACCCTGTTTGTGCCAGGCACTGTGCCACACCTGTGAGCCAGGCCATCATACTCATTCTAGAGGTAGCTCTGAGCACTTACTATGTGCCAGACCTGCTCCGAAGCTTCTGTTCTCCCACCGTCTGAGGTCGCGCCCTTCTAGTCCCATTTTACAGAAGAGGAGACTGAGACTCAGAGGAAAGACATAGCTTGCCTGGGCCACGCTCTTCATTCAGCAGCAGGGCCGGGATTTGAGTTGAAGGTGGCCTGTCCTTCTAGGAGAACACGAAGGAGGGCCAGTCTCCATGGGTTGGCCACGCAGACTTGGTGGACACGTGTCCCGGGCTGTGGTTTCTGTGCAGCCGGCTGTCCATGGGGTGGCCCTCCCCTGGGCACTTCCGGGGCTCCTCCTGCCCAAACAGAGCTTCCTTGTTCTCTGGTGCCACAGCTGCAGGCCCCTGCAACCCATACCCACCCCCACCCCCGCAGAGAAGCCAGTCTCAGGGCTAGGAGAGGGACCCCATGCGACAACCTGGTTCAGGATTGCGATAGGCTGTCACCCTGGGACGGGCCTGGCCCTGGCCGGCTATGAGCCCTGGTGGCGGCCTGGGAGAGGCTGTGGGGAGGGTGGGCAGGAGTCCCAGGTGAGCAGAGCAAGGGGAACCTGAGCTCTGGGGGAGGGGCAGGAGCAAGGGCCCATTCTAGAAGCCCCAGAGCCCTTTGCCACAGTACCCGCCCTGGGCTGTGGCTTGAGCAGCCAAGGCTTTAGGCCTCCAGGTGTTCACAGCAGCCTTGGTGGGAGCCTCAGCCCATCCTGGCTGGCAATATTTTATGGAGTAGGAATCGTATTTGGGAGCCCGTTACTCCCAAACCCCAGCAGGAGCCCCCAGTTTGACCCAGCATTGTTGAAGAGCCAGGGACCGCGCAGGGTGACAGGCAGGTCAGGGGTGTGGGGGTGCTCTCCTGGATTGGGGTCCCCACTCCGGTGGGCCTGCTTGGAGATGAGCAAGGGTTGTGGATGGGCCAGGGCAGTCTTGTACCATCAGTGACACAGAGGCCAAGTAGACTTTTAGGATCAAGGAACTACAGAGCTCTTGAGCCCCACATTCGTAATCAGAGAGCTGCCATCCCCACAAAAAGACCTATGCCTTCAGAGTGTCCCAGACCAACAGAGCCAGGGAAGCTCGTGCCGTCTGCCCTGTCTCCGCAGGGATGTAGAAGGTGGGCAGCCAGCTCCTCCAGGTTTCCCAGTCATTCCAGAAGTGGGGATTTTAAAAATAAAATCTCCCAAGTTATCAACATTGGCAAGTAATTAAAAAAAAACTTTTTTTAAGCCATTGTCCAGATGAAACAGGAACTCATAGTATGTCTTGACCCAGAGCCTGGTGCCATGGAGGGTCAAAGCCACTTTGTAGCAGTTGCGAAACCTCAGTTTCCTCCTCTGTAAAGTGGGAATAAAAACAGCATGACTCATGAGGTTGTGCTGAGGATTAAGTGAGTTCACGTGAGAAGTGCTTAGGCCTACCCATGTCAGCCCAGGACTCTGTTTTCATTTTGCCCCCGGGGCTGCGCTCTCTGCCACTCGGAGCCTCCGCTTCTCCCCGTGGGCTCCAGCCGTGCCAGTCCGCCCCGGGGCAGCCCTGAAAGTGTTGGAAAGCAGGGAAATATTCACCCCTTGGGGCCCTGGAGAGGGAGCAGAGCTGGGAGGGTGGGCCTAGCCGGCGCCTGGTACATAGTAGGTGCTCCATAAATGTTTATTGAATGAATGAATGGAGGCCATGCAGGCAGAGGCAGCCGTGCGTGCGCAGGCACTGGTGAAAGAGCGGGTCCAGTGGAGACTGGTGAGTAGTGCCCGGGGCTGCAGCTGAGCGGGGCCTGGGGTATGCCGGAGCCAAGGCCAAGGGGCCAGCAGGGAGCAGGTGGGGGAGGCAGAGGACAGGTGTGGGGGGAGGCAGGGGCCAGGTGAGCAGCAGAGACCAGGTGGGAAGGCAAGGCCAGGTGGGGGAGGGCAGGGGCCAGGTGGGGGTGAGG
>SJYX01010180.1:396567-426668 GCA_006410675.1 Oreotragus oreotragus | reverse complement strand
ATTTTGTTGTTGTTGTTGTTTTGGTTTGAGAAAGGGAAGACCATATGGGTCCTGGTGGTGGTGTTTTTTAATCAGGCAGGGATGTAATATCATCTGAGATGCGCGTGAAGTGAAAGTTAAGAGGGGAAGGGTCTGGAAAGATGACTCCCTTTCGACCCCAGTAGCTCAAAATCTGTCCTTGTTCTTGCTTGTGTCTGTCCTAAATCACAGAAATGAACCTTCTGGGAAGCCACTTTCTCCTCGATTAAACACAAACCATCCAGTGTCGGGTTAGTGTCCGGTGAACCCAGGATGGTCTAGAACTGCCCAAATGTATCCCCTGCTCTTGACCCAAAGGGGCCTCAGTCACCAAGGCAGGGTCCCCAGCCGGCCTGCAGGGAGGGAAAGAAGCCAGGGAGTCAGAGGTGGGGTCTTTGCTCAGCCAGAGGCTGCCTGCTTCCTTCCGGGGGACTCTGTGTTTCTCTGCCAGCTGCCTTAGATGTAGTCTTCTGTCTTGAGCCCCCTAGGTATCCAAGCCTGACTCCTGGATTACTTTTTCCCATGAATGACCTTTGACGGTCCTCCACAAATAATGACAAATAGTTTGTTGCCTCGAATTGTTTACTTGTTGAGTTGTGCAGTCACGTCCACTCTTTGCGCCCCCATGGACTGTAACCCACCAGGCTCCTCCAGCAGTGGGATTTCCCAGGCAAGAATACTGGGTTCCCATTTCCTTCTCCAGGGGATCTTCCCAAACCAGGGACTGAACCCGTGATTTGTTTACCGCTGAGCCCAGGGAAGTCCATTTGTTGACAAGCTTTATGTCATTTCCTTTCCATGGAAGCCCCTGAGGCCCTTACTGTTATTTTTCCCATTTATAAATTAGGACTCTGAAGACCTCCTCCCAAATCTGACAAGTAAGTGACAAGTAGTTGGGACTGCCGGGGGAAAAAAGCCCCAGTCACAGCAAAACCCCAGTTACTTCCAGATATGCTGACCCACCACTACTCTGTCCTAGGTTTATAGGAGCAAGGGAGGGCATCTGCATGCAAATAGGAGTATGACTTAAAGATGGGGAGGGATCCAGGCCAGATACACAATTTACAGGGTCCAGCGCAAAACTAAAGAGTGGGACCCTTTGTTCCCAAATTAAGAATTTTAAGATGGTAACAGCAGAACGTTAACCATGCATGGTGCCCTGAGCCCAGGACCAGGTGTGACCCAACAGACTGCATGTCCCTGGAGCTAGTCCTGGCAGGGAGGAAGCATTTTTTTAAGAGTTAAGGGATTTTTATTGAGCATGAAACTCAAAAATAGAGAGTTGAGGTTATAATCTCTGAAAATACAAGTTCTTTGGTGTGGCATATGCCCCTCCCACTGTTGAGATGCACCTCACTCACCCATCCCTGGAAAAGACCTTCCCCAAGGAAAGATGATTAGCTGCTGACTGAGTCAGAATGATGGTCATTATTCACTGTTTCCTTCTTCATCACCACTCAGATCCTGTTCATTTTGCTTTTCAGCCAGTGTCTCTGTTCTGTGTTTAATGCCATTTCCTGCCCAGAGGTTATCTTCAGGACCCTCTGAGGAGTAAATAGCAGAACTTCTCTAGTTAGAACTGTAAACCCTGGGAAAGGGATTACCCACCCATTGGCTTCGATCCCCACAACAGTTCCAGGCCAGACCCAAAGGCCCCAGTTTAGGAGACATTCACTAGCACTGCAGACAATGCATTGTCTTTGGACTGCTCTGGTTACTTGAAAAGTCTTAACCCCACTTAAAGCCACATCCTTTTCCTTTAACCTCCCACTCGGATGTCCCTGTTGCACTTCTGTGACCAAGCCAAGCCAGTCTTTTCCACACCACAGGCCTCCACATCAATAAAACCAGCAGTTTTCATGTTACTCCAGGTTCCCATCTTCAGAAAGTAACACAGCCGCTCCCTTCAACAGCTGTGCAGATGGCACAGTGGCACCTGTTTCTGGTTCCTTCCACACTCCTCTGAGTGTGGTGTGTCTCGCGTCTTTTCACGGTGCTCCAAGGCTGCTGCGGTTGCTGCAGTGTGAAGGAGTCCGCTACCCACCTCAGTCTGCAGGTGAGTGTTGAATTGGATTGGTTGGACTCACATTGGTCACATTTGCTACCAAACCTCCCATCTGTTTTATATATAGTGCTCCTGAGTTGCATTTCTGTCACGTTATGTTTAGGGTGTTATGTATGCCCTGCAAATATCACCAAAAACAATCTTTTTTTTCTTTTTTTTTAATTTTTATTTTTACTTTATTTTACTTTACAGTACTGTATTGGTTTCGGCATACATTGACACGAATCCGCCATGGATGTACATGAGCTCCCAAACATGAACCCCGCCTCCCACCTCCCACCCCACATCTTTTTTTTTTCTAATTGGGGTATGTGCGTGTGTTACTTGCTCAGGCATGTCCGACTCTTTGCAACTCCATAGACAATTGCTCGCCAGGATCCTCTTGTCCGTGGAACTCTCCAGGCAGGGACACTGGAGGGGATTTTCCCAACCCGGGGATTGAACCCAGGTCTCCTGTCTTGCAGGCAGAGTCCGTACCAGCTGAACCACCAAGGAAGCCCTTATTGGGGTATAGTTGACTTGTAATATAAGTTGCAGGTGTACAGTGTAGTAGTCACAGTTTGTAAAGGTTATACTCCATTTATAGTCGTTGTAAAATATTGGCCGTATTCCTTGTGTTGTACAGTATATCCCCGTAGCTTATACATAGTAGTTTGTACCTCTCAATCCCCTACCCTGGTCTTGCCCTTCCGGTCTTGCCCTTCCGGTCTTGCCTCTCCCTACTTGGTCACCGCCAGTTTGCCTTTAGCTGCGAATCTGTTTCTTTTCTGTTAACATTCACTGGTTTGTTTTATTTTTTCCTTCCCACATATGAGTGATATCATACAGTATTTGTCTTTCTCTGTCTGACTTATTTCACTTAGCATAATACCCTCCAGGTTCATTGATGTTGTTGCAAATGGTAACATTTCCTTCTTTTCTGTGGCTGAGCAGTAGTCCACTGTGTGTGTGTGTGTTTGAGTGTGTGTGTACCACATCATCCATTCACATGTTGGTGGACATGTAGGTGGCTTCCATTATCTTGACGGTTGTAAATAATGCTTATAGTGCTTCTGTGAACATCGGGGTGTGTGTGTCTTTTTTTTTTTTTTTATTGCTGAGTACTATTTCATAGTATGTTTGTACCACAGTTTTTTTTTTCTTTTTTTTTAAATTTAATTTTCTTTTTGAATTAGTATTTTCCCTTTTTGGATATATACTCAAGTGTGGAATTGCTGGGTCATGTGGTGCTTCTGTTTTTAGTGTTTTGAGAAACCTCCTGTTTACCATAGTGGCTGCACCAGTTTAGATTCCCACTAACAGTGTACCACGCGCCCTTTTCTCCATATCCTTACCGACACTTGGTATTTATGTTCTTTTAGATTTGTGTTCTTCTTTCTTGCTTTAGCTGTTCTGAAAGGTATGAGGTAATATCTCATTGTGGTTTTAAATTGCATTTCTCTAATGACTGATGATGTCTAGCATCTTTTCTTGTGAGTTTTATCCATCTGTATGTCTTCTTTGGAAAAATGTCTATTCAGGTCTTCTGCTCATGTTTTAATCAGATTTTTTTTTAATATTGAGTGGTATGAACCGTTTATACATTTTAAATATTAAACCCTTACCAGTCATATCATGTGCAAATACTTTCTTCCGTTCTGTGGGCTTTTTGTTTTGTCAATGATTTCCTTTGTTGGGCAAAAGCTTTTAAGTTTAATTAGATCCCATTTGTTTATTTCTGCTTTTATTTCCTTTGCTTTAGGAGACAGAGCCAAAAAAATATATGGCTACAATTTATGTCAAAGAGTGTTTTGCCTATGTTTTCTTCTAGGAGTTTTATGATTTCCTTCAAAACCAATGGTAGTCTGAGCCAGAAGGTGGGGGCTGTATTAGTTGGCTAGAGTTACCATAACAAAGTATCACAGTCTGGGCAGCTTAAACAGCAGCAGTTTGTTTTCTCACAGTTCCAGAAGCTAGAAGTCCATGATAAAGGTGCTCATAAGGTTGATTTCCTCTGGGGCCTCTCTCCACTTAGAGGTGGCCACCCTCTCCCTCTGTCTTCACATGGTCATCTCTGTGTGCCCGTGTGCCGACTCTCTCTTCTAAAGACACAGGGTGTATTAGATTAGAGGCCACCCTGAAGACCTCATTTTAACTGAATTACCTCTGGAAAGACCCTGTCTCTGGAGCTTCCCTGGTGGTCCAGTGGTCAAGACTCTGAACTGCCAATGCAGAGGACTAGGGCTCCATCACTCTGTTGGGGAGCTAAGATCCCACATGCCACACAGCATGGCCAAAAGAGTTTTTTTTAAGGCCCTGCCTCCAATTGTAGTCATATTTTGAGTTTCTAGAGGTTAAGACGTCAACGTAGGAATTTTGAGCAGGGAGATGGGGACGCAGTTCATTCTAGAACAGATGCTCATTTAGAACAGCTAGGACTTGCTCTAAAATCCTGCCACTGTTCCTTGACATTTAGTACCAGTGCTCAGTGGTTCATCTGCCCTTTTCAGTTGGGAGATCATTCAGCTCAATAGAAAGAAAGTGAAGTGAAGTGAAGTGAAGTCACTCAGTCGTGTCCGACTCTTTGCGACCCCGTGGACTTTAGCCCAGCAGACTCCTCCATCCATGGGATTCTCCAGGCAAGAGTACTGGAGTGGGGTGCCATTTCCTTCAATTCTACTTTCCTTCCATCATTCCTTGACATTGCATCATGATCCCAGGAGCTAGCTTATCCAAGCAACTGGCTTAACCAAGATCATCTGGTTCTGCAAGTAAAGAAAATGTTCTTTTACATTACTTCTTTGATCATTTTTAGCAAAGCTTAAGCTTATATTGACATTTAAAATCTGTATTAGTTTGTTAGAGCTGCCATAACAAAACACCACAGACTGGATGGCTTAAGCAACATAAACTTGTTTTCTTGGTTCCAGGAGGCACAAGTCCACGTTGGGGTGCTCTCAGGGCTGGAGGCCTCTGAGGCCTCTGTCCTTGGCTTACTGATGGCCATGCTTGCAGTGTCCCCACCTTTCCTCTGTGAGTGCACACCCTTGGCTTCTCTTTCTACACGTCCTAATCTCCTCATCTTATACAGACCCTGCTCAGATTGGATTAGGGTCCACTCTGATGACCTGATTTTAACTTAGGCACCCCTTTGAAACTCCCTATCCCTCATGTAGTCACATTCTAAGGTCCTGGGAACTAGGCTGCAGCATATGAATTTAGGGGGAACATGCTTCGGTCCCTGTCAGAATCCCTAAAACTATCCTCACATTTAAGCTACTCTGCTATTTATTCTTGAGGGTAGATTCTTGCCACCTTTTATTCACGTCCTTTTGAAACCAGCATGCTTCCCAGGTAACCAGAGTGGTTTCTTTGACTGCCTTTCAGTCGAATATTCAGATGTCTTGGTTACTCCAGATTTCTAATAATGTTGTAAATTGTGGTACCTTCTGTAGAGGTGCTGGTGGGCTGAGTATTAGCTGTTATGACAGATACTGTGACGTATTTGAGAGTTTCACATGCTTCTCAACCGATCTTCCTTTCTAGAAATTCATGCTGATTCCTCTTTGTGGCCCAGAAGTCGATCTTGAGTTGCGTTCTTCTCTCATCTCTTTTTACCTTCTCTAAGACAGAGGGCTGGAGAAGGAAATGGCAACCCACTCCAGTATTCTTGGATAGAGAATCCCGTGGACAGAGGAGCCTGGTGGGCTGCTGTCCATAAGGTCTCAGATTCAGACATGACTGAAGCAACTTAGCATGCATGCATGCATTGGAGAAGGAAATGGCATCCCACTCCAGTATTCTTGCCTGGAGAATCCCAGGGACAGAGGAGCCTGGTGGGCTGCCGTCTATGGGGTTACACAGAGTCGGACACGACTGAAGCGACTTAGCAGCAGCAGCAACAGCAAGACAAAGGGCATTATATATTTCTCCATCTCCACTACAGCCTTCAGTATCTACAGAAGTCTAAACTATACATAGCATTCAAGGTTTTCATAACAAAATTCTTTCTCTCAAGGGTGGCTGCAGTTTTTCACATCATAAGATTTTTTTTTTCTTTCTTGTTAATGAGCAGCCATAAAGAAAATTTTAAATGAATAATTAACCCTTAACTGCATGTAGCTAACAGATCTTCATGTATATAGAGGTTGCAACATTTTATTTGCCCTGTTTCTGAGGTTACTGCTTCATTCATGGATCTTAATTTCACTAGTGCATCTAAGAGTTCATATATCTTCAACCAATACAATACTTTAAAAATTAGTCCTCTGCAGGTACTACACAAAGCTACTTCAGAGACAGCCTTCAGCTTCAGATAAGAGATAGTTTACAAATAAGCTTAGTGTATTTCAGGAGTAATTCTATGTGACAATAATATTAATATTAAATGTATAACCAGAGACCGCTGCTGGCAGCTGGTTTACATGACTTGTTTGAAGAATTATGGTAATTCCAAGACTGCCACAAGGACTCAGTTGAAAGAATATTCCTATATTTTATGGAATAACAAGAGTGGACAAAAAAATAAGCCATACATGAGGAGGGCAGGGGCCAGGTGGGGGTGAGGGGCAAGGTGGGGAGGCAAGGGTCAGGTGGGGGAAAGCAGGGGTTGGTTGGGGAGTCACAGGTCAGATGGAGGAGGCAGTCCCTTGAATGGCCTGGGGGATTCTGGGAAAGCCAGAGATGACTCCTGTGGTGGGACTAGGAGACAGACTTTTAATATAGGTCATTCTTGGCTGTGAGCAGGAGGGTCACATGCTCTACACAGTAGTCCTGGGGGTGGCTGGGGTGGCTGGTGTGTTGCTTAGGGTCGGGGGGTGGGTACCAGGGAGTGGGCCTTGTGAAGAGTTGCCCACAGAACCAGTGTCAGGGCCTCTCCTAGCAGGCTGCTGGGTGGTTTCCCCAAAGCCCTTCCGTCCTCCTGCCTGCCTCCTTCCACGGAGGTCTGGACCCAGCACTTGTGCCATCAACAGATCTGATACCCCTGGGAGCAGGGGAAGCCCAGGCCCCAGTGGGGCTCTTGGGAGATGACCCAGTGAGCAGTCACAGAGGGCTGGGGGTGGCCCCAACAAACCAGAGAGACCTAAGCACTCAGCTGTTCTCCCTATAAACAGATGAGGAAACTGAGGCCCAGAGGGGGCAAGGCGCTGACCTGCCCAAGGTGACACAGAGAGCCTGCCCTCCGAGTGTCATAACAGCGCGTGGCACAGCAAACTAGCCCAGCCCCCTTCTCTGGCCGAGGTTAGTCCTCTTGGAGATGGGTGCACGATGCATCGAGGCCTTGCCAACCCAATTAACTCCCGTAACTGTTGCTGTTGATGTGGCCGTGTTCTTACTAAGCTCTTTTGGGTAAGTTGGAAACCCGGTGAAGGTAGAGCAAGTCTGTCTGCAATAACACACATCCCAGGCACACAGTGGGTGTGCAGTGATGCTGTGTGGCTGCGTAAGAGCGTGGGCGAGTGTGTGGCTAGTTGGACAGCGTGCCCCCCGCCCACCCCAGGGCTCAGCCGCGGGCCTGTTCCCTGATTCCCTGTGACATGGATGCAGCTGGCACATCCTGCTCACCTGGCACACGAGGGCATGGAGCCGGGAGCGGGTGCCATGGTGTCAGGGGGCAGGAGCCAGCTCCCCCGAGATGTGCAGCAGCTGGCACGGAGGCCTGAGACTAACAAGACGTGACGGAATGGGAGTGGACGGAAACCCGGCACCTCGAGTGAAACCAAAACATACTTCCCGGAGCTGCCTGACGACGTTCTGAGGGCACTGGGGCAGCCTGGCAGGATGTGCGAGAGGGCCTGGGGGTTTGGCTGGCATCTCGGACAAGGTGAGGATACACTGCTGTGCATGTTCACGCTGCTCTGACGACCATGGAGCCGAAGCGAGTGAGGCAGAGGGTCCCTGGTGCCTGTCACTGCTCCAACCATGTTGGTGCTGAGGCTCAGCTCTAGGTGACACCTTTTAGGAGGGACCTGGACAGCAAGCATGACCCAGGACAGCTGGACCCAAGGGTGTGGGACTTGACACTGTGGAGTATGAAGAGCAGTAGGGGACTTGAGGCCATGTAGGCTGGATATGCGGATGGAGAAGCATGAGATACAGTTGAACAAATACCAGAAGGACCTCTGAGGTGGGCTCTTGGCCGCAGTGGCTCTAGATGGGCTGTGTCTGGCCAGTGGCAGGCTGGGACCAATGAGTGGACAGAAGTACAGCAGCTAGGTCTGGTTTGGAATATAAAGAAACCTCCAACAATCAGAGCTGCTCAAGAAGGGAGTCAGTAGCCTCAGATGGGTGCTGAGATCCCTGTCCCTGGAGGTACTCAAGTAAGATGGGCTGTGTCTGGCCAGTGGCAGGCTGGGACCAATGAGTGGACAGAAGTACAGCAGCTAGGTCTGGTTTGGAATATAAAGAAACCTCCAACAACCAGAGCTGCTCAAGAAGGGAGTCAGTAGCCTCAGATGGGTGCTGAGATCCCTGTCCCTGGAGGTACTCAAGTCAGGGGAAGTCATATCTGCAGGGATCCTAGGAAGTCTGGTAGTTCTAAGAGCTCAGGCCAGTTCAAGTTCCCGGCTATGTGGTCTAGGGCAGATGATGGCCATGAGGCTAAAGAGAAGGCTCAGCACATTTCTTGCACACCGTGAGCACCTCATCAGTAGTGGAACCCTTCCTGCTGATGGTTCAAGTCCTGACTCAGTAGAGTCAGGGACTCCAGGATTTCCTTCTGTCCCTCGTCCCTGTCCCTAGCCCTGATCTGTCACTCCACACATCATGTTCTGGCACCTGCTAAATGTCTGACTCTGTCCAGGCATGGAGGTTACAGTTTTGAACAAGGTAAAGCCTCCTTTGATTTTATGATGGGGGCAGGGAGGGAATGATAAAGAGCTAAATGGCATCTGGTATTGCTGAGGACTCTGAAGGGCCCAGAGCAAGTGAATCATCTCAGAGTTGGTATCAGGGAGGGCAAGGTTGAGGGGAGCAGTTGAGCAGAGACCTGAATGAAGTGAGGTAGTGGGGTTGTATGGATGTTGGGGGAAGGGCATGCCAAGCAGAGTAGCATGTGCAAAGGCCTTGAGGTGGGCGTGTGCCTGGGGATACTGGAGGAGCATAGGTGGCCTGGACTAAGTACTTCCTGATGAACGGGTATGTTGAATTCTCTCTCGGTTCACGGATGGTCCACTCTTACACGCTTTCCTGGTAGGGAGTGAGGTGTTTACTCAAAGGGCAGGAAACCCACAAGATGGCCCACATGTCCAGTCCCTGTGATGGACCCAGCTCTTTGGAGGAAGCTGGAGAAAGGCGGGGGGGCTTGATGTTTCATCTGTTAGGTGAAGCCAACAGCACCAACCATGCATGGCTAATACGAGATTCAAGGAATGTGAAATATCAGATGCAGATGAGTCTGTTTAGCTGTTTATGGGAGAGGGACTGAAGCCCCGAGAGGTTAGTTAACGTGCCCTGTGTCACACAGCACATCCAGGACCCTTGGCCTCCCACATCCATGCTTTTTTTTTCCCTCTCTGTCCTGCAGCTGGGGCTCTTTGTACCTGAAATCCTGATGGTTCATTTATCAGACAGTAGTTCAGGGGCGAAGGTAATTATCCCATTTCACAGGTGAGGAAGCAAGGCCCAGAGCAGCCTGCCCAAGGAGCCCTGGTGAGGTGGAGACAGTGACAAGACCCAGTATCCAGTTCCCAGGGGGTGGCAGGCTTTGTCCCTGAGGGCAGAGCAGTGGCAGCCAACCTCTGGGACCCCTAGCTTGGTGCTGTGCTTCCAGCAGAGGTGGCCACCCACCCCTCAAATTCGCTGGACCTCAGGGGTCCTTGGGTCTCCTAATCCTGGGTAATGGCATTGACACAGTGTCAGTGGCACCTCAGGGAGCCTTGGCCAGCCGGCTCAGGGAGAAGCCCGTGCCAGGGCTGATCAGCTGCTGCAAATGAGATTTCCCTGGCTAAGCCTCACGTCCCGCTCCTGGGAGGTTGAACACGCATGGCATCTCCCTCATCGACTCTCAGGACCCTACCAGCATCCACAAGGGTGTGACGCTATGGGCGGGAGCTGTGCATTGCCAGGCTTCCTGCCCTATAGACAGCGTATTTGCCTCCACTGTGTCCTAGCGTTTTGTTGGGAGCCCTGGGGGCTGGGAGACACTCACCTTGCCACACAGGTGGAAAAACTGAGGTCTGGAGAGGACCCAAGGTCTTAGAGTCAGCAGCCCCACCTCTTGCCTTCTGACCTCTGCCCACCCCCACCCCAGCCGCCCTGAGCCTGGGGACACACAGGCCCTTACCCTGTTCATCCTCTCGCCCAGCCCAGGCAGGAGGAGTGGCCCAATGACCCCCTGACCCTCCCAGCCCCACAGCCTGGGGTGGAGAGGTCAAAGCTCCCCTCTGACTGGGGAGCTTGGTGGCCGGCCTGAGGTGAAAGGGTCTGGGGGGATGTGACCGAGGGCTTCAGGGAGCCTGAGTCCGGGGGAACCCTGATGGGCTTGTGAGGAAATCATGAGAAGAGCCTCATGAAGGATGGTAGCTAACATTCTCTGAGGCCACCTGCTCTGCACCAGGCAGCATGCTTGCCCTGGAGCCCTGCAGGGAGGGATCGTTCAAACCCACTTCCCAGGCAGAGAAACTCGCCCGTGCCCAGTGTCCTGGGGCAGCTGGAGGGTGGGGCCCATGTCGGGGGAGTAAGCTCCCAGAGAGGATTCGAGGTTGGCGTATCAGAGTCTGTTGCTGCAACCCTGGGTCCTGAGCGGACCTGCCACCAGCAGGACGTGCCCTCCCCAGTCCTGGCCTCAGCTTCCCCTCTGACAGTGACTGGGGTTGGGCAGAGCCAGGATGCTTCATCCTGGCTGCTCAGAGGTTCTAGGATTCTGAGTCCATGGAGGGGTCTTGAATCCTGGCCACTGGAGCAGGGCACAGAATCCATCAGGGACGACTGGCAACTTGAGGGTGGGTGCTGAGCCCTGGAGAGAGGGGAGGGCTCTGCCCAGAGTGACTTGGATGTTCTGAGGCCCAGCTCCAAACAGAGACCCCCGGCCCCTCTTCAGTTCCTCTCAGACCCTTATGGGCTCGCCGACTCTTCCTTCTGTGCAGGGGTGTCCACATGAGGACATCATGCAGTGTGTAGCCTGCTAGACTGGGGTCCCCAGGATCCCTTGATGGCATGCTGCCCCCCAACTTTGCCACATTCCATCTCTGTGGCGGCAGGAGAGAAACCTTCGAAGAGATGCCGGTCTGCCCCCCTCTCTGGCCAGAGTTCACTCAATACCCACACCTATGGGAGCGGGGTGACGGTAGGACATTAGGAGAGGGGTCCAGGTCAGCTGGGAGCACTACTCTTTGCCACACAAGCCCTGGTGCCCGGCCCCTGGCCCACAGTTGGCTTCCCAGGGTGGCCATACCCTCCCAGGTTTTGGACCGGTTGCGTCCTGGGCAGTAAAGACCTCTGCTTCCAACAACCGCCTCCTGCCGCTCCCCACCCCGCTCCCGGCTGGTCACAGACAGCATCTTAGTGGCTTCCGTGCTCATCTGTCTCCCTGGCCCCTGGGTGGGTGGGCGGAGTGGGCAGCTGGACTGTGTGCCCTCCCTCGAACCCCCCACATTTGTCATCACGCCGTGCTTCTCTGCCGGTCGATTCCTCCGTCTCCCGTGCTCCCTCTCCATTTATCTCTGTTCCTCTGTCTCTCCCTGCTCAGCTGGCTCCAGATTCTGGCTTCTCCCTCCTCCTCAGCTCTCGCCTCTGGGCTGCAGCTCCTCACTTCCTCTCTCTCTCACCAGCCCCTGGCGTGTCGGGCGGGGTTGGGGGGCGGCTAGGGCCCTGGTTCCTCCCACTAGTGTCTGGGCTGGGGCATCCCTCCTGTGGGAGCAGGGGGAGGCCCGGCCCCCAGAACCGTCAGCCCAAGGCCCAACAGCACAGCAGCGGGCACACGCCTCCCCACACCTCGAGTGGGTGTGCAGCCGGGCGGGGGGCCAAGTGCTGCTGTCAGTGCCTTAGCGGCCTTGCCGTCCCCCCTCCCTGGCTGCGTCAGGCCTCGACGGGTGGTGGGCAGGCAGCCCAGGTCAGGGACAGGCAGCTGACGCACATGGGACGATGGGATGGGGTAATGGGAGCCTCCTCTCCACTCTGAGTCATAGGGGAGGGAGGGGGGAGCTGGACACTGGGAGGAGCAGAAGAGAGGGCGGGGTCACCTTGAGGGCCGAGGTGGGCAGAGCTCAGAGGGGCTAGGCTAGCTCAGAGGGGTGCCACTGTACCCCTCGGGCTTTTTGAGAAGGGAGGATGCAGGGCAGGGCTAGTGCGCCCCCCACCCCGCCCCGGCCCTGTCTCAAGCCTAGGCCCCTTCGCCTACTCCACTCCCCTTCCCTTTGCCTCTTCCCACACCCTCAGCTTGGCCTGGGATTTCCAAGAGTCTGGCCAGCTTTGCCTGCCTGCTAGCTGCTAGGTCTGCCTGAGTGGGTTCCGCTTTGAGCAACTCAGATCTGAGGGTGGGAGGGGGGGCCTGATGCGGCTAAAGTTGCGCATGTGCATACAAACACACATTCATGTGGGACACGCATGCTTATTAACATGTCAACATACAGGCAGGCGCGTGCCTGCGTTTCACATGAGATGGCCCACATGCATCTCTTCCCAGCCCTCCACTCACAGATAGCCCCTTCTTACTCTGCCGTTCGCTCCTGTAGCTGGCCAGGCGGGCACATGACCTGTGCACACGGGCATGAGTGTGCACACGCTGGCCTGCACACCTGTCTACTCATACACGCCAGCTCACACCTGTACATCACCTGCATACAAATGCGGTCCCCAGCTGTTCCCAGGTGGTGGAGGCGCAGACGGAGGGTCCTCTGACAGGACAGACCTGGCCAGTCAGCCTCCTGCGGTTCAACCTCCCTGCCTGGCAGGGAGGGGCAGAGGCCCCCTGGGAGCCAGCTGCCACGTCAGAAGGGAGCCCAGGTCGCCTGACTCCAGCCCTGAGAATGTGCTTGGCAGAGCCAAGGACAAAAGTGCTCTCTGCTGCCTGGGGACCCCATCTTGACGCGAAGCCTCGTGGTTACCTCCTCCCCAGCCCCCATCCAGCCTCTCAGCCTGAGCTGGCCCAGGGACTGGTGGTGGGGGCAGGGGGGTGTCAAGGGGGTGTGAGGCTGGCCCCCTGTGGCAACCGTGATAATCACAGCCTCTGGTGCTGCATCAGCCGTCCATCTGGGGGCACATCTGGGTGCCCTGTTCACTTGCCACCTCCGTGAAAACTGCCTGCCTGCGCTGCCTGGGGGCTTCTCTCCTCTCCACTTCCCTTTCCTCAGTTCCAGCCCTCTGGGGCTCAGGGCTGTAAATTGGTTTTGCTTTTAACAGCAAAGGTTTCACATTTTTTCTTAAAGCGCTCTCTTTCCTGGAGTCTCCCGGGAGGAGGAGCGGGAGGCAGAGCTGGCCCTTGTGAACAGTCTTTGGCTTCCTTGATCCAGATATGGGTTTCTCTGGCTTAATCTTCACATCCCTGGCCAGTGCCCAGGACGGACGGAGGGAGGGCTGAGTTCCTTCTGCCGCCAGGAGAGCAGTGGGTGTGAGAGACTGATCTGGGTGACGGGCCGTGTCTGGCTTGCTGGGAGACCAGGGCAAGTCCCCCCTAGACTGAAATTCACGAAACTGAGGGTCTGCGGGCCGGGAGCCCCGCACAGCCTCCCCTGACCCCCTGCAAGTCAAGCATGGGCAATATGGCTCGCCTTACTTCTCCCCCGTCAGAGGCCTGGCAGGGGCCTGGTTCCTGCTTTACAGATGTGGAGACAAGACTCAGAGGTGGTGCAGTCCATCTGACTAATTGAGCAGGGTGGATGGGGCTCCAGGCTGGAATGCTGCTGGCTCAGGAGCCTTGATCCTGGCCGTGATCCAGGCTGCAGTATGTGACTCTGGGCAGCTCACTGCCCCTCTCTGGGCCTCTAACTCTCCAGTCACTGAGGAGATGCCTGGGCATTCCCGATGCCTCTGTCTTCTGCCTGAGGCACCCCCTGCAGGATCAGGGTTGGGGGTGCCCCCTACTGGAAAACACTATGAGGAGGGGCTATTGGGAATGTGTCTGGGTTCCCAGACGCGCCCTCTCTTTCCCTCGGCTCTGCTTTTGCTATAAGAAGAGCTCATCTCCTGCCCTCCCACTGCGGGAGACCCCAGCCGCTGTGCACCCCTGCCTGGGGGGCTCACAGCCATCTTGCTCTGCTCCCCCTCCTCCCCCATGAAAGCCGAGACAAGGGAATTATTTTTGGAACAAGAGCAGTTACACAACAAATGAATTATTTATCTTTGGGCATGGAGGAGAGGAGGCATTTTGCTGGGCTCCTTAATTCTTTTCTGGATTGGAGGGTGGCTGCCCGGGTACGATGGCCCCCCTCCCCCTCTTGCCCCCCTGCCACCTTCCTCCTTTTATGTAACAGGGACCCAGAGTGCTGCTGGCACAGGATGCCCTGGGAGGGGGTGGGAGTGGGGCTGGGGGCCTGCGCTGGAGCTTAGAGGGCTGCCTTCACGCTGATCTGTCACCCCTCTCGGTGCTGCCTTTCAGGAACCAAGTGACAGACGGGTCTCTTCCTTCCTGTCCCTGCCTTTCGTGCTCCCCCCTCAGAGTCCCAGTCTCCAGCCTCCTGTGGGGATCGTCTGAAATTCTGAGCCCTGAGCCCCAGGAGGAAGAGGAAGAGGCGGAGGAAGTCAAGCCCCAGAGCCTGGGCATCTTCCTGGCAGGAAAGGAGCGCCACGGGGAAGCAGGCTGTGGGGCCCGCAGCCCCCCTGGCCTTGGTCTGGCTCTGGTGCCCGGCGACTGTGGGTAGCTCCCCAGAAGGCCCCCTGACGGTTGGCACTGGCCGTGCCTGCCTCACCTGGGGCCCCCGAGCTGGGGGTCCCCCCAAAGATGGTGGCATCCCCAGGGAGGACTGTGCTGCTGGCCCCAACCTCTGGCCACTAGGCCCCCCGGCGCCCCGGCCCCCTACCCTGAGCCAGGCCTGAGAGGGGGCCGCGGCTGGAGCCATGCTGCGCCTGGGGCTGTGCGCGGCCGCGCTGCTGTGCGTGTGCCGGCCGGGAACCGTGCGCGCCGACTGCTGGCTCATTGAGGGCGACAAGGGGTACGTGTGGCTGGCCATCTGCAGCCAGAACCAGCCACCCTACGAGACCATCCCACAGCACATCAACAGCACCGTGCACGACCTGCGGCTCAACGAGAACAAACTCAAGGCCGTGCTCTACTCCTCGCTCAACCGCTTCGGGAACCTCACCGACCTCAACCTCACCAAGAACGAGATCTCCTACATCGAGGACGGCGCCTTCCTGGGCCAGTCGAGCCTGCAGGTGCTGCAGCTGGGCTACAACAGGCTCAGCAACCTGACCGAGGGCATGCTGCGGGGCATGGGCCGCCTGCAGTTCCTCTTCGTGCAGCACAACCTCATCGAGGTGGTGACTCCCGCCGCCTTCTCCGAGTGCCCGAGCCTCATCAGCATTGACCTGTCCTCCAACCGCCTCAGCCGCCTCGACGGCGCCACCTTCGCCAGCCTGGCCAGCCTCATGGTGTGCGAGCTGGCCGGCAACCCCTTCAACTGCGAGTGCGACCTCTTCGGCTTCCTGGCCTGGCTTGTGGTCTTCAACAATGTGACCAAGAACTACGACCGCCTGCAGTGCGAGTCGCCACGTGAGTTCGCTGGCTACCCACTGCTGGTGCCCCGGCCCTACCACAGCCTCAACGCCATCACCGTGCTCCAGGCCAAGTGCCGAAATGGCTCGCTGCCCGCCCGGCCTGCAAGCCACCCCACGCCCTACTCCACTGACACCCAGAGGGAGCCTGACGAGAACTCTGGCTTCAGCCCTGACGAGATCCTGTCGGTGGAGCCGCCAGCCTCGTCCACCACGGACGCGTCCGCAGGGCCGGCCATCAAGCTGCACCAGGTCACCTTCACCTCGGCCACCCTGGTGGTCATCATCCCACACCCGTACAGCAAGATGTACGTGCTGGTCCAGTACAACAACAGCTACTTCTCCGACGTCATGACACTCAAGAACAAGAAGGAGATCGTGACGCTGGACAAGCTGCGGGCGCACACCGAGTACACCTTCTGCGTGACCTCACTGCGAAACAGCCGCCGCTTCAATCACACCTGCCTGACCTTCACCACCAGGGACCCAGTGCCCGGCGACCTGGCACCCAGCACCTCCACCACCACCCACTACATCATGACCATCCTGGGCTGCCTCTTCGGCATGGTCATCGTGCTGGGCGCCGTCTACTACTGCCTGCGCAAGCGACGCATGCAGGAGGAGAAGCAGAAGTCAGCCAAGGTCAAGAAGACCATCCTGGAGATGCGCTACGGGGCGGATGTGGACGCCGGCTCCGTGGTCCACGCCACCCAGAAGCTGGGCGAGCCCCCCGTGCTGCCGGTGTCCCGAATGTCTTCCATCCCCTCCATGATCGGGGAGAAGCTGCCCACCGCCTCCAAGGGGCTGGAGGCTGGGCTGGACACGCCCAAGGTGGCCACCAAGGGCAACTATATCGAGGTGCGCACGGGCACAGGCAGCGAGGGGCTGGCGCGGCCAGAGGATGACCTCCCTGAGCTGGAGAACGGCCAGGGCTCGGCTGCTGAGATCTCCACCATCGCCAAGGAGGTGGACAAGGTCAACCAGATCATCAACAATTGCATCGATGCCCTCAAGCTGGACTCGGCCTCTTTCCTGGGGAGTGGCAGTGGAGGCGGGGACCCTGAGATGGCCTTCGAGTGCCAGTCCCTCCCTGCGGCCTCCACCACTTCCTCCACCGCCACCCCTGTTCCTGGGGTGCTGGAGCGGCCCAGCTTCCTCTCGCCCCCCTATAAGGAGGGCTCCCATCATCCGCTGCAGCGCCAGCTGAGCGCCGATGCCGCCGTGGCTCGAAAGACCTGCAGCGTCTCCTCCAGCGGCTCCATCAAGAGCGCCAAGGTCTTCAGCCTGGACGTGCCGGATCATCCGGCCACTCCGGGGCTGGCCAAGGGCGACTCCAAGTACATCGAGAAGGGCAGCCCCCTCAACAGCCCGCTGGACCGGCTCCCGTTGGTGCCGGCCAGCAGCAGCGGGAGTAGCGGCGGCGGTGGCGGCACCGTCCACCACCTGGAGGTGAAGCCCGCCTACCACTGCAGCGAGCACCGGCACAGCTTCCCGGCCCTGTACTACGAGGAGGGCACCGACAGCCTGAGCCAGCGTGTGTCCTTCCTCAAGCCGCTGACCCGCACCAAGCGGGACTCCACCTACTCGCAGCTCTCCCCAAGACACTACTACTCAGGTTACTCCTCCAGCCCTGAGTACTCGTCGGAGAGCACGCACAAGATCTGGGAACGCTTCCGGCCCTACAAGAAGCACCACCGCGAGGAGGTGTACGTGGCTGCCGGCCACGCCCTGCGCAAGAAGGTCCAGTTCGCCAAGGACGAGGACCTGCATGACATCCTCGATTACTGGAAGGGGGTCTCTGCCCAGCAGAAGCTGTGACCCTCTCCCCACCCCCGACCCTGGTGAGGTTGGAGGGGGCGGGCCAGGGGCACGCGGGGAAGGGCCGGGGCGGCGGGGCGGGCGCGCTGGGGGCCGAGGAGTGGACGCACACGCACACCCGCACGCATGTCTCTTATACACATCTAGATGTGTATAAGAGACAGCACATGAGATGATCCACATGCATCTCTTCCCAGCCCTCCACTCACAGATAGCCCCTTCTTACTCTGCCGTTCGCTCCTGTAGCTGGCCAGGCGGGCACATGACCTGTGCACACGGGCATGAGTGTGCACACGCTGGCCTGCACACCTGTCTACTCATACACGCCAGCTCACACCTGTACATCACCTGCATACAAATGCGGTCCCCAGCTGTTCCCAGGCGGTGGAGGCGCAGACGGAGGGTCCTCTGACAGGACAGACCTGGCCAGTCAGCCTCCTGCGGTTCAACCTCCCTGCCTGGCAGGGAGGGGCAGAGGCCCCCTGGGAGCCAGCTGCCACGTCAGAAGGGAGCCCAGGTCGCCTGACTCCAGCCCTGAGAATGTGCTTGGCAGAGCCAAGGACAAAAGTGCTCTCTGCTGCCTGGGGACCCCATCTTGACGCGAAGCCTCGTGGTTACCTCCTCCCCAGCCCCCATCCAGCCTCTCAGCCTGAGCTGGCCCAGGGACTGGTGGTGGGGGCAGGGGGGTGTCAAGGGGGTGTGAGGCTGGCCCCCTGTGGCAACCGTGATAATCACAGCCTCTGGTGCTGCATCAGCCGTCCATCTGGGGGCACATCTGGGTGCCCTGTTCACTTGCCACCTCCGTGAAAACTGCCTGCCTGCGCTGCCTGGGGGCTTCTCTCCTCTCCACTTCCCTTTCCTCAGTTCCAGCCCTCTGGGGCTCAGGGCTGTAAATTGGTTTTGCTTTTAACAGCAAAGGTTTCACATTTTTTCTTAAAGCGCTCTCTTTCCTGGAGTCTCCCGGGAGGAGGAGCGGGAGGCAGAGCTGGCCCTTGTGAACAGTCTTTGGCTTCCTTGATCCAGATATGGGTTTCTCTGGCTTAATCTTCACATCCCTGGCCAGTGCCCAGGACGGACGGAGGGAGGGCTGAGTTCCTTCTGCCGCCAGGAGAGCAGTGGGTGTGAGAGACTGATCTGGGTGACGGGCCGTGTCTGGCTTGCTGGGAGACCAGGGCAAGTCCCCCCTAGACTGAAATTCACGAAACTGAGGGTCTGCGGGCCGGGAGCCCCGCACAGCCTCCCCTGACCCCCTGCAAGTCAAGCATGGGCAATATGGCTCGCCTTACTTCTCCCCCGTCAGAGGCCTGGCAGGGGCCTGGTTCCTGCTTTACAGATGTGGAGACAAGACTCAGAGGTGGTGCAGTCCATCTGACTAATTGAGCAGGGTGGATGGGGCTCCAGGCTGGAATGCTGCTGGCTCAGGAGCCTTGATCCTGGCCGTGATCCAGGCTGCAGTATGTGACTCTGGGCAGCTCACTGCCCCTCTCTGGGCCTCTAACTCTCCAGTCACTGAGGAGATGCCTGGGCATTCCCGATGCCTCTGTCTTCTGCCTGAGGCACCCCCTGCAGGATCAGGGTTGGGGGTGCCCCCTACTGGAAAACACTATGAGGAGGGGCTATTGGGAATGTGTCTGGGTTCCCAGACGCGCCCTCTCTTTCCCTCGGCTCTGCTTTTGCTATAAGAAGAGCTCATCTCCTGCCCTCCCACTGCGGGAGACCCCAGCCGCTGTGCACCCCTGCCTGGGGGGCTCACAGCCATCTTGCTCTGCTCCCCCTCCTCCCCCATGAAAGCCGAGACAAGGGAATTATTTTTGGAACAAGAGCAGTTACACAACAAATGAATTATTTATCTTTGGGCATGGAGGAGAGGAGGCATTTTGCTGGGCTCCTTAATTCTTTTCTGGATTGGAGGGTGGCTGCCCGGGTACGTGTGGGTACCATGTGTGTACGGGCCTGTTGTCGTACACAAGACTGCAGGTGTGCTTGTGAGTGTGTGTGTATGTGGTTGTGCGCACCTGTCTATGTGAGCTCACTATGCGGTTCTGATTCACGTGGGGTCACGTGGGTCTTTGTGCAGGCAGGTGGACGAGTGTGGACGCGAGGATGCTGGCGCGTGCGTGTGTGTCTGCTCCTGCCCTGTTGAGTCTCCAGTCTCCCTCCTTTGTCTACTGGCTTCAGACACTGTCCCCTCCCTCCTGCCTCTCGTTTCTTTGGTTTTCCTCCTCCCAGGTCCTCTGGCCCCCCTCCCCCTCTTGCCCCCCTGCCACCTTCCTCCTTTTATGTAACAGGGACCCAGAGTGCTGCTGGCACAGGATGCCCTGGGAGGGGGTGGGAGTGGGGCTGGGGGCCTGCGCTGGAGCTTAGAGGGCTGCCTTCACGCTGATCTGTCACCCCTCTCGGTGCTGCCTTTCAGGAACCAAGTGACAGACGGGTCTCTTCCTTCCTGTCCCTGCCTTTCGTGCTCCCCCCTCAGAGTCCCAGTCTCCAGCCTCCTGTGGGGATCGTCTGAAATTCTGAGCCCTGAGCCCCAGGAGGAAGAGGAAGAGGCGGAGGAAGTCAAGCCCCAGAGCCTGGGCATCTTCCTGGCAGGAAAGGAGCGCCACGGGGAAGCAGGCTGTGGGGCCCGCAGCCCCCCTGGCCTTGGTCTGGCTCTGGTGCCCGGCGACTGTGGGTAGCTCCCCAGAAGGCCCCCTGACGGTTGGCACTGGCCGTGCCTGCCTCACCTGGGGCCCCCGAGCTGGGGGTCCCCCCAAAGATGGTGGCATCCCCAGGGAGGACTGTGCTGCTGGCCCCAACCTCTGGCCACTAGGCCCCCCGGCGCCCCGGCCCCCTACCCTGAGCCAGGCCTGAGAGGGGGCCACGGCTGGAGCCATGCTGCGCCTGGGGCTGTGCGCGGCCGCGCTGCTGTGCGTGTGCCGGCCGGGAACCGTGCGCGCCGACTGCTGGCTCATTGAGGGCGACAAGGGGTACGTGTGGCTGGCCATCTGCAGCCAGAACCAGCCACCCTACGAGACCATCCCACAGCACATCAACAGCACCGTGCACGACCTGCGGCTCAACGAGAACAAACTCAAGGCCGTGCTCTACTCCTCGCTCAACCGCTTCGGGAACCTCACCGACCTCAACCTCACCAAGAACGAGATCTCCTACATCGAGGACGGCGCCTTCCTGGGCCAGTCGAGCCTGCAGGTGCTGCAGCTGGGCTACAACAGGCTCAGCAACCTGACCGAGGGCATGCTGCGGGGCATGGGCCGCCTGCAGTTCCTCTTCGTGCAGCACAACCTCATCGAGGTGGTGACTCCCGCCGCCTTCTCCGAGTGCCCGAGCCTCATCAGCATTGACCTGTCCTCCAACCGCCTCAGCCGCCTCGACGGCGCCACCTTCGCCAGCCTGGCCAGCCTCATGGTGTGCGAGCTGGCCGGCAACCCCTTCAACTGCGAGTGCGACCTCTTCGGCTTCCTGGCCTGGCTTGTGGTCTTCAACAATGTGACCAAGAACTACGACCGCCTGCAGTGCGAGTCGCCACGTGAGTTCGCTGGCTACCCACTGCTGGTGCCCCGGCCCTACCACAGCCTCAACGCCATCACCGTGCTCCAGGCCAAGTGCCGAAATGGCTCGCTGCCCGCCCGGCCTGCAAGCCACCCCACGCCCTACTCCACTGACACCCAGAGGGAGCCTGACGAGAACTCTGGCTTCAGCCCTGACGAGATCCTGTCGGTGGAGCCGCCAGCCTCGTCCACCACGGACGCGTCCGCAGGGCCGGCCATCAAGCTGCACCAGGTCACCTTCACCTCGGCCACCCTGGTGGTCATCATCCCACACCCGTACAGCAAGATGTACGTGCTGGTCCAGTACAACAACAGCTACTTCTCCGACGTCATGACACTCAAGAACAAGAAGGAGATCGTGACGCTGGACAAGCTGCGGGCGCACACCGAGTACACCTTCTGCGTGACCTCACTGCGAAACAGCCGCCGCTTCAATCACACCTGCCTGACCTTCACCACCAGGGACCCAGTGCCCGGCGACCTGGCACCCAGCACCTCCACCACCACCCACTACATCATGACCATCCTGGGCTGCCTCTTCGGCATGGTCATCGTGCTGGGCGCCGTCTACTACTGCCTGCGCAAGCGACGCATGCAGGAGGAGAAGCAGAAGTCAGCCAAGGTCAAGAAGACCATCCTGGAGATGCGCTACGGGGCGGACGTGGACGCCGGCTCCGTGGTCCACGCCACCCAGAAGCTGGGCGAGCCCCCCGTGCTGCCGGTGTCCCGAATGTCTTCCATCCCCTCCATGATCGGGGAGAAGCTGCCCACCGCCTCCAAGGGGCTGGAGGCTGGGCTGGACACGCCCAAGGTGGCCACCAAGGGCAACTATATCGAGGTGCGCACGGGCACGGGCAGCGAGGGGCTGGCGCGGCCAGAGGATGACCTCCCTGAGCTGGAGAACGGCCAGGGCTCGGCTGCTGAGATCTCCACCATCGCCAAGGAGGTGGACAAGGTCAACCAGNGGCGGGGGGGGGGTGGTTGGAGTAGAAAGACCCACCTGGGGAGAGGAGGTCTACAGAATCCCAGAGAGGCAGAGAAAAAGAGTCAGCCTGGCCGAAGGGCTCAGAGGTTCACAGCGAGAAGTCGCCCACCTGCACCCCTCTCGTCCTGGACATGTTAACAGATGGGGAAGCAGAAGCACAGGGAGGGGGAAGGAAAGAAATCTTCTAGGGTCTCAAAACATACCAAGGCCAGAAAAGGGGCCAGACGTGGAGGACAAGAGTGACAGGTCCCGGCTTATAAGGGGCTTACATGCAGTGAAGGGACAGACATAAAATGCACAGAGAATTAAAAATCGGGAGAATAGAGTGGAGAGGGCCTGGGGAGCCCTCGTGGCAGGGGAGCCGAGCTCTGAACGACAGAGCCAGAGGACTAGCCCGCTGCCAGGGGAGGATGACATGGGATGGGGAAGAAGTAAGGTTGTCAGGAGGGGCTGGACGCCCCCACGCACCTCCTCTGGTGACCTCCACTACTCTGGCCCTGCCCTGCAAGGACCCCAGGGTTCAGCAGCATCCCACCACATTCATGAGGAGGGAGTGGGGCCCTTCTTTCTGAGGTGGTGGATGTGTGGTCAGGCATGAGGAAGCCTGGGGGTGTGAGAGCCCCACAGGGCTTAAGGGCCCCCCCCGAAGCTTGCCCGCCAGGCCAGAATGCAGGTTGGGGCTTGCCTGACGGCAGTGCTGGTCTCTCTGCTGGGACCTCTGCTTCACAGCCACCTCAGTCCTAGGAGCTGCCGTGCTCCTCGTCTGTCCTCCCACCTTTAAGACAGAACCAGTATTAGACTCCTTTCTCTCATACCTGCCACCAAGTCCCCCATTAAGGTCCATCACTGCTGCCGAGAAGTAGGGAGAGGAAAAGGGGTGGAATGGGGTGGGCTTGAGAGGGTCTAGTCAGCCTCTCCTTCCTTCACCTGCCCCTTGCCAAACAAGCACAGGGCTGGGTAGGGCCGAGGAGGGTTCAGTCTTGTCCCCTGGCTTCCTCCGCACCCCCCCACCCTCTATCCCGCCCGACGGCTTGGCACCTGGTTTGGGTCCTGCAGAGCTGGGCTCCTGGCCCCGGTCTACGAACCTGTGAACCCCAGCTGTGTGTGAACCTTTCTTCCCGTGGCGGGGCCTGAACTCTCCTTTTCTTCTTTTTGGGGTGGGGGGAGGGGTAAGTTCATTTATTTTCTCTTCCCTATATCTGCCTCTCCCTCCTCCCTATTTCCTATTTTAAACTGAATGGCACGAAATTGTTTTCCTCAACTCGGAGATTCCTGTATGGAGAGAATCAATTTCTATATTTGCAATAAATTTCTTATTTAAAACAACAGGATGAAGGTCTTTGTTGAATGTCGACCCCCTCCCTCTGCCCAGCGCCTCCAGTTTCTGGTAGCCAGTTCCCATCTCCCTTTCTCACCAGAGCCTCACACGCAGGATTAAGGAAGGGGGCCTATCAAATGGGCAAGTCCTCGCCCATGGTCAAGGAGATAAGAAGTGTGTCCCCCAGATAGCACGTGGGCCAGCTGGGAACTAAGGGTCACTTTCCCTGCCCCAAGCCTAACCGCTGGGGGCCTCGTGGTGTCATCCCACTAGAAGCATGGGAGCCCATGTGCCCCCACTCCCCTGCCTGGTGTCCTGGCCTCCATTATCACTGGATCTAGACGGTAGAGGTGGAGGAGCAGTGGGCATCACTTCAGTCTCAGCTGATTTCTGGAGGTTACGCACCGTAGTGAGTGGCCAAGGACCCTGCTTCTAACAGCTCTCTGTCCGTAGAGGGTTGGGATGGTGGGAGTACCCTTTCTCCTGGCCAAGGTTGCTGAGGCCAACTTCCAGGCTGCCTGCCTCTTCCAGCTGTCTGCTACCCTTTTCTCCACAGCTCTGAACCACCCCTGCTCCTTCTCAGGGATCAAGAGATGCACCTTGTCTCTCTGGAGAGGCATGGAGCTCAGACTTCATCCAGTGACGTCAGGCTGAGCTGCCAAAGCTTGGATTGGGAAGGGCGAGCCGGGGAGCCTGGAGCCCAGCTCCAAGCCCCAGCCTCCCTGTCTCCCCAGTAGACAGAGCGCCGCCCCCTCGCTTCCCAGACCTCTGCTCTCCAACCGCTGCCACCCCCCGCCTCTGGGCAGCCCCTGGATTCAGCCTGGGTTGCTATAAGGGAGTCTGGCCTCCCTGACTCTGAGCTCTTCCCCATGAGGGAGGCCACACTCAGGCATTCGACAGCCCCACCTGGGGTCCGTGTTCCCTGTGGGCCCCCTGGCTCCTGGCCCGTGGGCCTTTCCTGAAGCCTTCTGCCTCCCTGGGAGTTGGTATGGATTGGGGGGAGGGCTCCCCGGAAAGACCCAGGCTGAGCCCCAGCTTGTGTCCTGTCCGCTCCAAGCTGCCCTCAAGCACCCTCCGTGCCTCTGTCACGAGGTGGCCACAGCCCAGGCCGTGGTCTCCCTCTGCTCGTCAACTCTCCTCAAGCAACTGTGTGCTGCTTCCCTGGTAACTTGCCCCCTGTGGGGGGGCCGGGGGGGGGGGAGCAGGTGTGTGGGGGAGGGTTCAGAAGAGCAGGTGCTGGAGTGTCACAGGCTCTGTCATTTCGGGCCTGGCCTAGGGTCCCCCAGCCCAGCCCAGCCACCTTCTTTTGACACTCTGTCTTGGTTTCTCTTCGTCAGCATGGGCCTTTTCTCCTGGAAAATTCTTATTATTCCTGAAGAAACAAAGATGTGACCAAGTGTGGACATGTGTGTAGGGGGAGCAGGGTCCAGATCAGGTCAGATCCTACCTCTTCTGGCTGCCCCAGCTCCCCCAACCCCCTGAGTGCCACCACAACCATGAGGGTTAGGGAGTTTACAGTTACTGGGCATTTGGAAGGTGTCCTCAAAGACAGTTTTGCTTTTGGGTACAGAAAGGCTCGCTCCTTTGTTACTTGGATTCCAAAATGAACTTTTATTTACAAAGTTAGTTTCAAAGACCCATGCCCTTTCATTTCAACGCAAAGGTTACTCTATGAATAAATCTAGTCAATTTGAACATTCATTTTTAAGGGGACTTTGGGTTAATTTAGGTCCTGCATACACATGTAATTAAGTAAATGTCCTTAACTCTCCCAAAACTATATCAGGAAATTTAATATATCTTTCCTTTTTCAATACTTCATTTATGTGAAGAATCTTGTATCCTGCTAAGTTTCCGCTTACTCCTAGTGTGACTGGGTTCTTGTCACGTCCCAAGCTTCTTATCATGCTAGTGGTATTTTCAGGAAAATCACAATTCTGAACTAATTCCTTATTTTCAAATCATCGATTTGAATGTCAAGGACACTGGTGCTTTAACATTTAACAGAGCAGACAAACATCACAAATACCTGGAACACTAAATATCCCAGATCACTCAACACAAATGTTTATTCATTAGGCAAATGTGACACGTTTACTTGGTATCTACTTCTAATTCCTTCTAGGGTGAGGCGGTATTCATCCAATAAGGAAATAAACGCCTTGTGGCAATTTTGGGTAAAACCTTGCTGGCTAAGGCTCCCGAGGACCTGAGGCTTCGGGTGGGGTTGGGGTGCTATAGAAAGAGCCCCATGCCAGGAGGCACCCCACTATTATACTTTCTGTGTCATGCCCTCCAAATTGGGGTTCTTCCAAACCAGTGCCCGTGGGCCGAGCTGCAGGTCTTCTGTCTTCTCCAGAAAATCTGTCAACCTCCTCATGGACTGCTTCCTCCTTCTCCACATTCACAAACACACCCCCTGTATACAAGAGCCCCCACTGCCCGAGCTCCGCCAGGGCTTGGTTTGAAGGTGTTCACCGTTCCAAGGTTATTCTGTGACCCCTCACATCTGCTGGCCAGGGGACTTCTGTTCAGTCACTTAGTTCAGTTCCCGTCCCCTGGGCTCCCACTTTGCCTTCACAACAACAAAAAGCTCTTTCTCCCGAAATACCCTCAAATTGAGCCCACTGGGGCTTCGCTGGTTCTCAGAGACAGCCCCGGGTTTGTGACTCCCAGACCCCTGCTTCTCCCAGGTTGCTGCCTCCTGCCTCTGCCTTGGAGGGGTTGAGGCTTCTATAGGACCCAAGGGCTACCCCCTCTAGGCCTGGCAGGACCCCGACCTAGGCGCCCTAGCTTATCTTGTCTCCCTACTCGCTGCCAATGGTCTGCGGTCCATTTTCTCCACAGCTCTGCACCACCCCTGCTCCTTCTCAGGGGTCAAAAGATTCGCCTTTGTCTCTCTGGACAGGCACGGAACTCGGGCTTCATCCAGTGATGTCAGGCTGAGCTGCCAAAGCTTGGATTGGGACGAGTGAGTGGGGAGCCTGGAGCCCAGCTCCAAGCCCCAGCCTCCCTGTCTCCCCCGTAGACAGAGCCGCGCCCCCTCTCTTCCCAGACCTCTGCTCTCCAACTGCTGCCACCCACCCCCCCCCAACCCCCGCCTCTGGGCAGCCCCTGGATTCAGCCTGGGTTGCTATAAGGGAACTTGGCCTCCCTGACTCTGAGCTCTTACTCAGGAGTGAGGCCACGCACAGGTATATTCAGCAGCCCCACCAAGGGTCAGTGTTCCCTGCGGCCCTCCTGGCTCCTGGCCCGCGGACCTTTCCTGTGGATTGTTGCCTCCCTGGGAGCTGGTGTGGACTGGGGAGGCGAGGTTAGGAGGGACTCCCCAGAAAGACCCTGGCTCGAGTCCCAGCTTGTATCCTGTCTCCTCCAAGCTGCTCTTAAGCATCCTCTGTGCTGCTGTCCCAGGGTGCCCACAGCCTGGTCCCAGTCACCCTGTTTACTGACTTCCCAAGCAGCTGTGAAAAGTGATAAAGGGGAACCTCACTAAACCTCACTTCTGCTCACATGGGAGAGCAGAAGGGAGAATACTTAGGCATGTACCATTAGCTATCAATACTGATCCCAACAGAAAGAGATAGACCCTGCTTTTCCGGCAGGAAGTGACACTACCTTAGCACTGCCAGCAGGAGGAAGATCTTCTCCTGGCTTGAAAGTGAAAGTGAAAGTGAAGTCGCTCAGCCGTGCCTGACTCTTTGCGACCCCATGGACAGTAGCCTGTACCAAGCTCCTCCCACCATGGGATTTTCTAGGCAAGAGTACTGGAGTGGGTTGCTGTTTCCTTCCCCAGGGAATCTTCTCGACCCAGGGATCGAACCCCGGTCTTCCGCATTGTAGACAGACGCTTTACCATCTGAGCCACCAAGGAAGTCCTTGGCTTGGCAACAGCAAAGTGTCACATCTCAGCCAGAGTCAAGCAGTTTTCTCCAGTGAACTTTTTGTTTATAACCGCCCCTGCCACGTCCCCTTCTCTATAAAAGAGTTTCCTCTCCTTCACTTTCTTGGGATTTACAAGTATTTCACCATAGTTACATGTCCCCAAGTTGCAGTTCTTTGCTGCTCCCACATAAACAGAAAGTGAAGTCGCTCAGCCGTGCCTGACTCTTTGCGACCCCATGGACAGTAGCCTGTACCAAGCTCCTCCCACCATGGGATTTTCTAGGCAAGAGTACTGGAGTGGGTTGCTGTTTCCTTCCCCAGGGAATCTTCTCGACCCAGGGATCGAACCCCGGTCTTCCGCATTGTAGACAGACGCTTTACCATCTGAGCCACCAAGGAAGTCCTTGGCTTGGCAACAGCAAAGTGTCACATCTCAGCCAGAGTCAAGCAGTTTTCTCCAGTGAACTTTTTGTTTATAACCGCCCCTGCCACGTCCCCTTCTCTATAAAAGAGTTTCCTCTCCTTCACTTTCTTGGGATTTACAAGTATTTCACCATAGTTACATGTCCCCAAGTTGCAGTTCTTTGCTGCTCCCACATAAACCCATTTTGCTTGTAGAATAATTGGCTGTTTTATTATTTTAGGTTAATATAGCCCATGTCTTGTTTCCTAAGGAAGGTTCACTATGAACTTGCACCATGGGAGGAGGAGGAGGAGAAGGGCCAGGCTTGTGGGTCTGGGAGTGGTCAGAGGAACAGTTATTAGAATCTCACAAGCTCTGTCTGCTCAGGCCTGCAGCTGGGGTTGCTCCGAGGTCCCCCAGCCTGGGTCAGTTTCAGTGTGCCCTGCCCAGCTGCCTTCCCCCTTGCCCTTCCCTGCTGTCATTGTGAGGATGGGGGAGGGGGTATGTGTGTCTACAAACCTATCCTCTAGGAAGGACCTGGAATGAAGTCCTCAGGAAAAGAGGCTCTTAGAAGGGTCATGTATGCACTGAAAGGCCAGCAGCTAGGACCTGGGTCTGTGCTTCTCTTAGGTCCCAGCCCTTCCAGGACTTTCTTTCAACCTGAGAATTACCTTTCCAGGTCACATGAAGTCTTCCTTTTGAAGGAAGGTAGTGGGGGTGGGACGTGGGGAAGTGGGCTGCCTCCCAGGCCTAAACTGCAGCTCATGTCTATGCCTTGCTGGTCTCCTTGGACCTGCACCCCCCAACTGGTCCCTCTACTCCTCACAGCCTCTTCCTCCCAGCTGGGTGCCTCAGGGAGCTGCAGGGACCTACACACTCTGCTCCTAGGTGAGTTGAGCCAAGTGCATGTCCCAAAGCCAGGTCTCCCCAAACTGCTGTAAGGAGGGCCTGGCAGTGGACCCAAGGCACCCAATGTTGAGGAAGGAGGAGGGGACTGCATAGAAAATATCCTTCTCATCCCAGGGGACCTCAAAGGTCCTCATCCAGTGACCTCAGGCTCCTTTGCACTATTGTTTGCTGCTGGGCCATCAGCCCTTCTTTCAGACCCTTGCCATCCTGTTGGGACTAGAAATGCCTTCTTTCAGGAAGGTGCTTAGATTTTGCCCATCAGCAGTGATAGTGACAATTGGAAGGTATAGCCTGCTTTCAGCTTATTCCCAGGAGCAAGGCACCGATGTCCTGTAACAGGTTCCAGGCATCTCCTTCTGTCTCTGCCTTGAGTGCTTGGAGCATGTGGGGGACCCATATGCTTCTTCCTTCAGGCCAAGGCAAGATCAGCCTCCAGGCTTCACTGGACCTCTGCTTGCACATGGACCTTCTTACTTGCACTGTCTCCTGTTGCCCGACCACACCAGTCTGGGCCCTTTCTCCATGGTTCTGAACCACCCCTGCTCTTTCTCAGGGATCAAGAGATGCAACTTGTCTCTCTGGACAGGCATGGAGCTCAGGTTTCATCCCGTGACCTCAGGCTGAGTTGCCAAACTTGGATTGGGAAGGGGAAGTGGAGGAGCCTGAAGCCCAGCTCCAAGCCCCAGTCTCTCTGTCTCCCCTGTAGGCAGAGCTGTAACAGGAGGGAAAGGGGCAAGGCACAACTTTTGAAAGAATAACATAGCCCAAGGACACAACATAAACTGATTAGAATCAAATGGGACCAAGATGGCAGACAAGACTAGACCTTGATCCTGAATCAGCAAGTGAAACGACACACTCAGAGATGCCATGACAGTTCCAGTTCAGTTCTGTTCAGTTCAGTCGCTCAGTCGTGTCCAACTCTTTGAGACCCCATGAATCGCAGCACGCCAGGCCTCCCTATCCATCACCATCTCCCGGAGTTCACTCAGACTCACGTCCATCAAGTCAGTGATGCCATCCAGCCATCTCATCCTCTGTCGTCCCCTTCTCCTCCTGCCCCCAATCCCTCCCAGCATCAGAGTCTTTTCCACTGAGTCAACTCTTCGCATGAGGTGGCCAAAGTACTGGAGTTTCAGCTTCAGCATCATTTCTTCCAAAGAAATCCCAGGGTTGGTCTCCTTCAGAATGGACTGGTTGGATCTCCTTGCAGTCCAAGGGACTCTCAGGAGTCTTCTCCAACACCACAGTTCAAAAGCATCAATTCTTCGGAGCTCAGCCTTCTTCACAGTCCAACTCTCACATCCATACATGACCACAGGAAAAACCATAGCCTTGACTAGATGGACCTTAGTCAGCAAAATAATGTCTCTGCTTTAGAATATACTATCCAGGTTGGTTATAACTTTTCTTCCAAGGAGTAAGCGTCTTTTAATTTCATGGCTGCAATCACCATCTGCAGTGATTTTGGAGCCCAAAAAAATAAAGCCTGACACTGTTTCCACTGTTTCCCCATCTATTTCCCA
>SJYX01010180.1:345723-386876 GCA_006410675.1 Oreotragus oreotragus | reverse complement strand
TTGAAGTACATCTAGATTGCATTTAGGATTCATGGCAATTTCTTCTCAGAAGCACGTTCTTTATTCTGCTCATTTGTCTCCTTCGCAGAAGCCAGCACCCCATCCTTCCACTTCTCTGGTGTTGCTGCTGTCAGCTCTGATCCTAGCAACCCCAGGTGTGGGCCGTGGGTCCCCCTTGCCCAGCCACTTCTAGCCTAAGGACTGTCCTGGCTTTAGGACCTGAAGGTAGAAGCCTCGCTACCAATGCAATCCATTCCTGATAGTCCCTGAGCTGTCACTGGGCCAGGCCTGCCACAGGCTGCTTTGGGGAGTGGGAAGGAGAGTGGTCCATGGCTCCTGCCCTGGAGGACCTCACTGTGTATCAGCATTGTGCTCAGCTATTTAAACCTCACAATAACACTATGAGGTAGACATTAGGTCGTTAAATCTTTGCAGTATGTCCGTGAGATTAAACGTGTTTCTTATCCCCAGTGTACAGACCAGGGGAGTGAGGCTCCACAGATGTTGATTAACACAGGCAAGGCCAGATTCCCCCAGATCATGCCCCTGCCCCAGAGCTGGCTGCCTCCCAATAGCCGTCAATAGATGATATGTCCCAGGCCAGTCTAGAGCCAATCGCTGGACTGACTGCCAGGGGTGACTCTGATAGGAGGAGAAGTATGGTGGCTGGAGGGTGAACTTTAGAGTGCTTCCCCAGCTGCAGAACCTCAGTTTCCACCTCTGTGAAATAAAGCTACAGCTGCATCCAGCTCCCAAGCTGTAGGGAGGCGTTGAAGACCTGAGAGCCGAGGAGCAGTGCTACCAGGGCCTGGCCCAGGGAGGCTGCCAAGAGTGCTAGCTGAACGGAAGAGGGTGTGACAGAGTGGCCAACACAGCAGCGGAAGCACAGGCTTTGTCCAAAAGAAACAGACCCCGGGGCGGGAGGCATGTCGGGGCAGCCCTAAACCAGAGAGGGAAAGGAAGAGAATCTCAGGGGGGTGAAAGAAAGGGGAACGAGCAGGGTGTGGAGAGGCCTCCGTGTAGGTTCTGGGGACGGCCCAAGCCCTGGGCAGGGCAGAGCCTACAGGGTTAATGGTTAATGTTGAACCTTGTACCACCCAGTCCTCTCTGAAGCCTAAATCTGCAAATTACCTCGATTTCTCCCTCTCCTTCCCTACCTGCATTTTCTCAGGTCCAGAGGTCCTACAAATGGTATCTTCAAGGCGTCTGAAGCCCATCCTCTCTAGTACACCTTAATCTTGGCCTGTCTGTCTGTCTGTCTCTTGGATTCCTACAATGGTTAAGAGAAAGGTGTGGGCCCACGAAAACATCCGCTCGTTGACTCGCACCTGAACACACTTTCTGAAGTCCCAGGGCTTCAAATACCATCCATATGCTGATGACTCTCAGCTACATATCCGACCCAGACACCCCCAACAGCCCCCCAAAACAACCTGCTATATGTAAATGGCACCACTCAGCCGCTCAAGCCAGCACCACGGGCCCTCTTTACTGAGCTCTCGTGCTCGGTCCCCAGGTCTGAGACTGCAGCACATCCTCTTGACCTGACTGAAAGCCCACCTCAAATCTGACACCGTGCATGCCACTCTCCCTGTAGTCCAAGCACACCACCCTCCACCTGGGCGACTGCAGCAGCCTCTTAGCTGGCCTCCCTGCCTCGGGTGCAGGCCCCACCCTGTTTCTTTGAAACAGGCACAGGGATCATGATGGGCATGCATCTGTGCCCCTCATCTGTCTAAATAATCTCATTGCCTCCATCAGCCAGGCTGAGAAGACCCTTCACCCTGTCATGCCCCTGGACCTTTGAACCTGCTGTTCTCTCTGCTGGAGATTTCCCCCCAAACCTCCATTTTTTCCCTTTACTTTCCCTAAAAGAATCCTCCTTAGGTTCAGAAGAACTTTCCCTACCTACACTCAGTACTGGACATGGCCCCGCCCCTAGCTCCAGGCAAATGTGGACTGGCCTGGGCAATCATGGTGGCCCTACCCGCCCCCACTTGCCAGTGACTGGTTTAGTAATGGCCACATGACCCACTTCCTACCAAGGGAAGGAAACCTACTGGGGGGCTTTGAGAGGGGAAGGATCTTTTGTGTTCTCTGGGATGCCCTTGTTGTATGTAATTGGGATGCGGATACTGGAACCACTTCAGCCTTGTGGCCACGAGGCCCTTCTCTGTGAGCACAGTTGACACACCAGGAAGGCCAAATGGAAAGAGAGTATTTGAATAAATGGAGCTGAGGACCCTTATTTGAATAAATGAAGCTGAGGACCCTTATTTGAAGAAATGGAGCTGAGGACTGCACTGGGTCTGGACCTGTCTGCCTCTGCCTTCTCATGTGAGATGATGTCTCTTTAGCTGTAACTTGACTTGACTAGGGATTTTGTGTCACTTGTAGCCATATGCAGATACACACCATCAACATGTCACTCCTACTCCTGGAGGTTGTGGTAGATTTGGGCTCAGAGTCAATTCACAGAGTGACAGCTGCTTCTAGGGTTGATGCAGCTGTGGGCCACATTCATAGAAACATAGGGTCCAGGCTGAGGGAGATGAGGGTTCCTTACCCTTCTGTATTGCCCAGCCCCCACCTGGAGAAGCTGTGGTCAATTCCAGGAGGGAGGTTGGCCCAGTGGGGCCCCTCTACTGAGAGCAATACCATTTGGAAGGTTTGGGAATCCTGTCAGACAAGGGACAGTAAGAAAATGGGGGTTTCAGCCTGGCAAGGGGAAGGCTCCGCGGGTGGCCTCGTTAACCTCTTCCAGATGTGCGTGTGGGGCGGCTGGATGGAGGAGAGACCAGCCTCGTTTGCACTGCTACAGACCACCAAGAGGAAGAGAATGACGGCATAAAGAAGTTTGCTAACAATTTAGGGCAAACTCAAACTTACTGGGCATTGTTCTCACCGCAGGAACCTAGTGAAACCACAGGCCCAGTCCCTGTCTTTCAGTGAGTCCCAGACTGAGTTCTTCACACTCCAGTGGCTTGTGATACACACCAGCACTGGGTGACCCCGACTTGGGAAGGAAGTCAACACTTGCAGGGCCCCTGAGATGAGTCGGGTGCGGAGCTGCGTCCACCACTGTGTCTTCCGTTTGATTGGGACACAAATCCTTAGAGTCAAGCATTGTTGTTACAGCCATGAGTTCCCCACAATAAGCATCACTAAAACTGAGAATAATGCAATAGAATGGAGGCTATGGAAAGATAATTCTGAGGCGAAGAAGTGAAAAGGGGAAGAGCTCTTACACATTCACAGTGAGAGACACAAAGACTCACAGTGAGATACACAAAGGTTTCTTTGTGTAGTCCTCCAGTGTGACAGAGATCACAGGCTGTTCTCCAGTTTACCTTCCCTTCTTCCATAGGAGCAGAGCCCTTGATTTTTGGCTAGGCACGTGGTCATCTAGAATAAAGACATTCTGTAGTCTCCCATCTAGGTGAGGCCAAGTGCCCAAGTTCTGGCCAATGAGAAGTAGCAGATTCCAGGAACCTTCTGAAAAGACAACTGGTAGGTGCTTTTTGTCTTTATCCCCTCTTCCTGTGACTGGAAGACAGGACTTGATGGTTGGAGCACCAGCAGCTATACTGGACTGAGACGAGATCCTGGGAACAGAGATCATACACAGGGAAGTAATAAGAGAAGGAGCCTGAGTGACTGACATTGTGGAGCAGAGCCACCACGCCGGTTCTCAACTATCAGCCTCAAGATTTTACTTGAGCAACACGTTTCTGGCTTAGGTCTCCGTTACTTGTACCCATGCCTAATCCTAACTGATAAAATAACAATAAACTGTCATTTTCACTTATGATATTGATAAGAATTAAAAGATGATTATATCATTGGAGACAGTGTAGTCTTGTGGTTAACGTCCCACCTGGGTTGGATTCCTGCCTTGGATTTTTGGATTTACCAGCTATGGAAATCTGGATGAATTATGTAATCTCTGTGTCCCATGCCCTTTTCAGGTTCCTTATCTGAAACAAATGATTGTTTAAAAAACACACACACACACAGTGAGTATTGTGGGAAATAAATTCTTAGAAAAGGCACTAATGCACCTGCCCTTAAAATTCCTACTTAGCTATCACGTCTGCTGTTGACTGGGGCAGAGGTGGTGTGAAATGTAGACAGCCATTTCAGAAGGCTCTTGGTTGCATCTATTAAAACATGGCTCTAATGGAGCAATACTGCCTGTAGGAAGTGGAAATCCTTGGGGCCAGATAGGTTCCAGATTTTAAGGTAATTTGGTGTTTATGCCACATTCTTCATCACTCTCCCACAGGGTCTGGAGGTGTCCCACGCTGAGGTCTTCAGTTCCATTTCTGATTTCAGCCTCGTGCGCACAGGTCCCACCTCAAGTGTGGCTGGGAAGTTCCGGAAAGTGGAAGCTCCTTGGGGCAAGCCTTGGCTAGGGCCCAGGGGCAGGTGGGTAAATGCCTAGAAGACTCCATCTTTCAGGCGAATACTCCAGGCTACTCATGAAGTCCCAGAGGACTGACCACCCCTCTGCAGCTGCCTCGACAATGACCCTTCTTTTGGCTTCTCCCTGTCCCTATCTTACTCTCCCCAGTCCCTAGTTCCTGCTTCCTGGCATCACCTTCCAAATAAACCACCAGCATCCAAGTCCTGTCTCTGGCTCTGCTTTTAGGGAGCCCAGCCCAGAATAATCCCTTAAGGAAACACTTTTTAATATTTCTTCAGCAAGCTGCATACATATTCACAGTAAGTGAGATACACAAAGACTCAAAATAGCCTCACATCGATTTGGGTCAGGTTTGCTGCCATCTAGGTAAGAGAAGATCTTCTGAGCACCGGAATTTTATGGCTGCGGATAAGAGCCCAGCCTGGTACTCAGAGGTGCACCCTCTCATGCTTGCTTAAGTCATTGTGAGTGGGAACGTCTTGGTGCCATGGACTGCTCCCAGAAGTCCCCAAGGACACAAGAGTGACCAGGCTGTTGAGGGTTGCCCTCAAGGAGCTGGCATCTAAGCAGGAGGAGACAATGGACAAATACAGGTAGGTCAACAAGGTAATTTGACCTCTGGTAACACTGGGGAAGGAGGTCCCAGGGTGATTATAGGCGATGGGGTGCTCAGGGAAGGCCCATCTCTGGAGACTTCTGAGCAGGGAGGGGACAAGGAGGAGGAGTCCCGGACACACGATTTGGCTAAGGGGAAGAGCAGATTTCATTTCCTGAGACAGGGTGGGGCTTGCCCTGTTTGAAGAAGAGCAAGGACGCCAAATGGGTAGGCACAAGATCCTGCCAGCAGGGCGAGGGGAAGAGCCCTAGTTAAGGCTTCCTAGCTTCCAACAGCAGAGGGAGGTACTGAGGGGCTTCGAGCAGGGAGCATCATGATCTGATTTGGAAGAGCCCTCTGCGTGTTCCTCGGGAGCGCATGGGAGTTAGTGGCAACAGTGCAACTCAGAATCAGCAGAGTGGTGTCTGCTGCCCACCAGCACCCCGGCCCCTCTTGTCTTAACAAGAACAGTGCCTGTCCTGGGCCCTTCCGCCTCCGAAAACTGCTTCAGGGAACACGAGCCCCACCACCATCACCACCACCACCACCACCACGGGTGCTCTTGATTGGCCTAAGGATGACACATCCTCTGTCAGTGATAGGTCAAGAGAGTGCATGTGACCAACCCCACCCAATGAAACATCAGGGACAGCAGCCGGGACTCTGCTGTGGAGTCTATGGGTGATGTCTGCCACACCACTGAGATGGGGGTGAGGGCAACTAGGGAAGGGGCTGCTTCCTGCGTCCAGGAGCCCAAAGCTCACTCCAGGCTTCTGTTGCATAGAAATGGGGATATGCTTGTGGTCGACGAGAGATTGAGCAGGGGTTTCTGTTACTTGCGGCACGAAACCTTTGGTGGACAAGCAAAATGCCTATTGGAAGGGAAGTCTTAGCAAATCAGGGCACGTTGGTATTGTGGAACATGGCAGAGCCATTGTAAAGAAGAGTGGGATCCTCCTGTCGAGAAAGGGAACCAGCCACAGGAGATAATTCTGGTTCTCAACCAGGAATTATTTTCTCCCCAGGTAGGTTGCCAGATTGAGTAAATAAAAATACAGAATAAATATATATCTCAGATAACAGATAATTTTTTAAAGTAAAAAAAGTCTCAGGGAGTACATTATTAACTGAATATCCTGTATTTTATCTGGTGACACTGCCTTAGGGACTTTGGCAATGTCTGGAGACATTCCTGGTTATCGTGACTGACAGGGGGGCACTAGTAAGTAGAGGCCAAGAATGCTTGCAGACATCTCACAATGCACAGGACGGCCCTCCCAACAAAGCACGTTCCAGCCGAAAATGTCCATAGTACCAAAACTGAGGGTCCCTGTTATAAAATGAGAAACAACTCAGTAAGGTACACTGGAATCTCATTGGTGTTAAAATTTGAATTAAGCTACATGATTGCATAGAGGAATTTACGGAGGTCACACTCCATGGGCCTCCCTGATAGCTCACTTGGTAAAGAATCTGCAGTGCAGGAGACCCCGGTTTGATTCCTGGGTCAGGAAGATCCCNCTCATTGGTGTTAAAATTTGAATTAAGCTACATGATTGCATAGAGGAATTTACGGAGGTCACACTCCATGTGCCTCCCTGATAGCTCACTTGGTAAAGAATCTGCAGTGCAGGAGACTCCGGTTTGATTCCTGGGTCAGGAAGATCCCCTAGAAAAGGTATAGGCTACCCGTTTCTCCAATATTTTTGAGCTTCCCTTGTGGCTCAGTTGGTAAAGAATCTGCCTGCAGTGCAGGAGACCTAGGTTCGATCCCTTGGTTGGGGAGATCTCCTGCTAGAGAAGGGAAAGGCTACCCACCCCAGTATTCTGGCTTGGAGAATTCCATGGACTGTAAAGTCCACACGGTCTCAAAGAGTTGGAGACGACTAAGCGACTTACACTTTCTTTCCCATTCCAAAGTCATGTGGGATAGGGAGTGAATATACTCCTCACTCTAAATCCTTCTGCAGTGTTTTATTTTTTTTTAAAGTTAATAAATTTGAAGTTAAAGTTAATATATATATATGTACCCACAAAGTACACAGATGAAAATGATGGATTTTTCACAAAGTGAGCTCACCCATGATACAGGGACCCCAAACGAAGACAAAATGACCAGCATTCCTTGAGGCTGCTTCTGTTGCCTTTTAGTCTCTCACTGCCCTACAAGGATAATGACTCTCCTGGATGCTAACCTGTTTTGAACTTCGTATAAATGGAATCACACAGTATGTATATATTTATACATGCATTTAGGGTTTCCCAGGTGGCACTAGTGATAAAGAATCCGTCTTATCAATGCAGGAGATGCAGGAGACTCTGGTTTGATCCCTGTGTCAGGAAGATCCCCTGGAGGAGAAAATGGCAACCCATTCCAATATTCTTGCCTGAGAAATCCCATGGACAGAGGAGCCTGGTGGGCTATACAGTCCATGGGGTCGAAAAAGCGTCTGACATTACTGAGCACAAACGCACCCATGCTCAGTTTTACTAGATATGAGCAAAGAGCTGCCAAAATGCTCGCACCAATTTACACATTCCCCAGTTATACCTGAAGGTTCTGATTGCACCACCCATATCCTTACCAACCCTTGATACAGTCTAGCAATTTCATTTCGATCCCTCTTGTAGGTGTGTGAATTGTTAATCACTGTGAGTTTAAGTTGCATTTCCCTGAGTAAATAAAGTTGAGTGCTTTTTAAGTATCTTTATTGACCTTCTGGATATCCTCTGTTGTGAAATGCCTGCTCAAGTCATTTGTCCATTTTCCTGTTAGGTTAGCTCCTTTTCTCCCATTGATTTGCAATGGAGTCTTATTGGTAAGTATCTTTTCCCAAGGAGTGTCTTGTCTTTTCTTGCACAGTGCTGCATCTTTTTCGGGACAACACTCAGGCTCAGGCCATAGAAGGGAGATTGCTAAAAACTGGCTCAAGGCTGAGAACGTAATGGACACTCTTTGCATTATATAATACAGTACAGGATAAAGAACACCCTTAGCCAGAGGTTGATCTTTGCAGTGTAAAAGGTCTGGTTGCTTTCTAAAGAAGTAAGTGCCGCTATTGGACTGGACCCCATGAGGGCTCTGCTCTTCCCCTCCCCTTGAGGACCTCAGTGCCCACGCCTTCTCCCCCGCCCCACTCCCCACTAGAGCAGTTGCAGGACTGGATAAAGCTGAGGATGGGAAAGCCCTTGTGGAAGACTGGAGGCAAGAGGAGGCAGGATTTTGGTGAGACAGGGAATGAAAAAGAACCGAGGTATGGGTATGGAGTGGAAGGTGAAGGAATGTGAAGAGGGCCCTGGGAACGCACGTCCTGCTGTCCTGGGTGGAACAAGTGCAGCGAACCTCGGCCTGCGGACCTCCCTCTGTTCTCCAGAACCACTTCTCTCCTCGCTGCCGCTGTGCCTGTGCCACCAGCATCCCTTGCCTGCATCTCTGCAACATCCCTTTAAACCGGCCTCCTAGCTTCTATTCTTCCCACCGCACCCTCAACAGCCCATTCTGTGCCAGCCACCAGAATACGGAGATCTTTTTACAGGAACAATAGAACACATTTCCCTTGTGCTTAAAAGCTCTATTGGGTGTTTGTTGTGCTTAGAATGCATCGCCAGGAACTTTCAGGATCTCCCAGGCAAGATGCGATCCAGTGGGGACGGTGTCTCTGACCCCTTCTGGTCCAGCCACTCTGGCTGCTGGTTCTCAGACAACCACATGTTCCAGCCTCAGGGCATCTGAACTTTGTCCCTCCATCCAGAATGATGCGCCCCAAACCCTGTCATATCAGCTTCTTGTCATTGCAGCCCCATCTCCATGTCACCTCCCCCGAGGTGTCTTCCCAGAGTCCTTGAATCTGGCCTTGTCCTGAAGCATTATCCTGTCCCTCTGTTTTCTTTCTTTCCTAATGCTGGTCTCTCTGAAATGATCTACCATAGCATTTACCCGTTTGTAGACTGTGAGACAAGAGGAAGCCCCAAACCCTGTCATATCAGCTTCTTGTCATTGCAGCCCCATCTCCATGTCACCTCCCCCGAGGTGTCTTCCCAGAGTCCTTGAATCTGGCCTTGTCCTGAAGCATTATCCTGTCCCTCTGTTTTCTTTCTTTCCTAATGCTGGTCTCTCTGAAATGATCTACCATAGCATTTACCCGTTTGTAGACTGTGAGACAAGAGGAATTGTCTGTCCGGTTCCTTGCTGTGCCCAGAGTCCCAGCATGCTCCTGGCACACAGTAGGAGCTTGACACTGATTCCCCCTTAAAGATTCCTGGAGTCTGGACTGATGGGAAAGCCTGTGGGATCCTGTGTGTCTTCTACCAGCTGATGGAATGTGCGTTGTGTGGAGAAGAGTCTTCTTGTTGGGGATTCTTGTTACCTGGATAATTAAAAAATAATTTAAAGAGTAATATCAGTTATAAAAGAAAACTATTGCTCTGAGTGAACCATCAGTGTCATCAGCCCTGGTCAACTTCTGACACCTACAAGGCCTGAGGAACTAGAACGGAGCTGGACCCTTGAGACCGGGGTTGGCTTTGGATGGGAGTAGGTAGGGGCCAAGGAGAGTGTGTCTTCCATTCCACCCAGAGTCACTCTCTTGGACTGTCTGGGGGGAGGCGGAGGTGGGGCTTGGGTTACCTAAATGCCTGCTGGCCCTGGGTGACTGCCAGCTCAGAGTTGGGAAGTCCAAGGAACCTAGGAGGAGCAAAACCACTGTCTGCTCAGGGGCCCGGCAGGAGCAAAGAGGAGTGAGGTGACCCCAGAGACAGAGGGAGTGAGAGGGTTTGTGAGGATCAGGAACTCTGTGCCCAGTCCCAAACCATTCATGTGCTGTGTGTGCTTAATCGCTCATGGACTGTATCCCTCCAGGCTCCTCTGTCCATGAAGATTGTCCAGGTAAGAATACTGGAGTGAGTTGCTGTGCCCTTTTCCAGGGGATCTTCCCAACCTAGGAATCGAACCCAGGTCTCCCGCATTGCAGGCGGATTCTTTACCGTCTGAACCACCAGGGAAGCCTAAACCATTCATAATAAAAACAAAAGCACAAAATGAGGCCAGCCACAGGAGCAGGTATGGAGCCTGTTGCTTCAGAGGAAAAACTGAAAGACCTAGAAGCCACATAGCCTGAGCTGGAAGGACTCTAAGGTGGAACCTCATCTTACAGATGGGCAAACTGAGCCAGAGAGGGGGACTGGCCAAGATGGGGTCTCTGGACTGTCAGCCCACCCAGCACTCTTTCCTCCGAGCTGTGAATTCCACTGGCAGCCAGAGCTGGGGGAGGGGATGGCCGAGCAAAGCCACTGGTGCGGGAGTGCAGAAGGCAGCATGAAGAGTCCCGGTCTCCTGGTCTCCTGCCTCTCAGGCTGCAGGAGGGAGAGAGAATCCTCAGGGGAGGGGAGGGGGCTTCCGGGGCCATTGGAGGTGAGAGGGCACTGTCTTAGGGGTCGAGGAGCCCCTGGCTCACGGGAAATTGCTGGGCACTGGCGCCTGCCCCTGCGTAGAGCAGGCTGATTGGCATTTCTGACTCTGTGGGCTGATGACTGGGGTGGGGGCCAGAGCTGCGCCCTCCGTCTCCCACGATGCTGATTGGGATAATCAGAGCTAATAACCGGACTGTGGGCTCTGTTATCACACACGCTCAGCCCTGCTGGGGTGCCATCCGAGGGAAGGAAGGCAGATGGGCCCAGAGAGAGACCTGAGGTGGGGAGGGGGAGGGCAACAAGGAGAGGAGGAGCGGTACAGTAGCGGACCTGGGTCTGCTTCAAAATGCTCCTCAGTGTGGGCAGAGCTGGGGGCCTCTCTTTCAGGCCCTTGAATCACAGGACCCACAGGGGCTTCTTCCTACAGAGGGAGGAGTGGGTGCCAGGGGAGTCAGGGTGTGGGTCTAAGATGGAGTCGAGGCTGGAGCTGAGGGGAGTGGGGAAGCCCTCCACACCACCAACCCCACCCGCCCCCCACCCTGACCCCGCATGCTTCTCAGGAACCTCCAAACATCCTTGAGCAGAAATAGACCGGTCCGTCAAACTGGGGCAGGTGCAGGGAATCTGGGCCAGCGGCCTGGCTGGTCCCTAGGGCTATGCCTTGTGCGCTGGCACCTCTCTACTGCCCGCCCCGCTGGGGGAGTCCAGGGCACGGCTCCCTGTCCCTCCACTGGTCAGGGCCTGCCCCTCACAAACCACAGCTCCTGGCTCCACCCACCACGAGGTCCAAAGAGACAAAGTAACTTATCGCCAAACCCACAAGGTGGGGGTGGCGGGGCTGGGGGCATGTACCCAGACCTCCTTAATGGTCAGGGCTTGGCCTTTTCAAGGCCATCACACTGCTGTCGGGGAGCCAAAGACCCAGGGCTGCCCTCCGGAGTCACCCACCCAGCCCAGGCCAATGCCTGGCACACAGGCACACAATAGGTGCTCAACAGATATCTGGGCGACTTCCCTGGCAGTGAAGTGGAAAAGAATCCGCCTGCCAATTCAGGGGACACAGATTGGGTCCCTGGTCCAGCAAGATTCCACGCTCCGTGGAGCAGCTAAGCCCGCGCCTCAGCGCTACTGAGTCTGCGCACTAGAGCCCACGTCTGCAGCTAATGAGGCCTGTGCACCTAGAGCAACAAGAGAGGCCTGAGCACCACAGTGCAGAGTAGTCCCTGCTCGCTGCGACTGGAGAAGGCCTAGCAGCAACAGAGACCCGGTGCAACTCAGAATAAATTAAGAAAACAGCAGATACTTTAGGGACTGACTGATGGTGTAAAGCCCTCAGCATGCATGAAATGCACAACAAAAGGGAAGTAAGCCAGTGGGTAAGGATATAAGAGGTGTGGACACCATGAGTTCCAGGAACAAGGCAGATCACTCCCAATCACTTCATGTCCCACCAAGTGGCCGGGATCCTCCCCATCCCCAGCGTGGCCTCACCTCCCAAAGGGTCTGACTTTGCATCCCCTCCCTGTCCCCGACCCAGGCGCCCTTGGCTGATGGGTGAACCTGGGGCTGCAGGCAGAGGGAGGGCCTAGGGAAGGTCCCTGAGTGTCATTCCCTGGGGCAACCTGTCCTTAATGAGAGAGGCCCAGACCAAGGGCTGGGACTCTCCAGGAAGGCTCCTGCCTCTTCAGTCAGGGCCCTTGTGCTCATCTGTGCCGCCTCTTGTTTCCTGAAGCCCTTCATCCCTTCCACCCTCAAAACAGGGCCCTGTGTCTATTGCCTCCAGGGCCCCCCTCTCTGCACAGTGCCCCCAGGGGCTATCCACCTCAAGGAAAGGCCCCTGCTTCCCATGTGTGAGTGTGTATGTGTGTAGGGGGGGGAGTGCGGGGAGTGATCTGGGAAACCTCTATAGATCTCTGAGCCTGGCAGCAGCCAGAAAAGGAGAGGGTTTGGAGTCCCAGCGAAGAGACCCAGGACCCAAGGTGGGAGAGGCCCTGACAGCCAGCATTCAGCTCAGCATAAGAGAGGGTCCTCAGCCTTCATGGGAGCTGGGAGGGAGCCCATAGGAGTGAGCTCCCCAGGCCTGGAGGGGTGCTAATACAGGCCCAGTGGCCCTAGGCAAGGATATTGTGAAGGGAGTTTGAAGATCAGAGGAGTTGGACTAGATGAAATTTAGGGTTTCTCCTGGTCCCAGGTTTAAGGAATGTGGGGGTCCCTGGCCTTAGAGTATCAGATATTACACCTTTCCAGACACAATGCATCTTCAGAGAGAAACCTTTGAAATCTTCCAGATGCAAAAGAATGGGATGATAATGTAGATTGGAGGCCCAGTGACGTGTGTGTGTGTGTGTGTGTGTGTGTGTGTGTGTGTGTGTGTGTACAGCCACCTACCAGCTGTGCAACCTTGGGTGAACCCCTCAGCCTCTCTGAGCTCTGTGTTCATCCACAACATGGAGGCAACAGTCGCAGACACAGAAACTGCCTGGTCAGTCAGGAGCTGCTGAGGGAGGTGTGATATCAAGAGCACGTATGCTTCAGTGCCAGGAGGTGAGGGTGTTTATGCCCGTGGATATGGTGGTGATCTTTGTTCAGTCAGGTAATAGGGAGCCCATGAGTGTTAATGAGTGAGGTGGTGATGTCCGATTTTGCATACCTGCAGCTTCAGATCTGGAATGGACCTCTGGAAGAGGTAAAGAAGCCAGTCCATCCCAGAAATAACAACAGTGAAGTTGGTTCCAAAGCAGGATGCTCTGGAGTGCTGCGGGATGGAGGTGGTCCAACCATGGCCCCTCCCTGCCCTGCTGAGGGTTTGCAGGGAAGTGGCTGGGGGTCCCTGAGGTGTGGGTGCAGGCAGTTCCCTGAGTGTGGATTGTGTGTGTGTGTGCACACGCATGCAGGTTTGTGTGTGTTGTGTGTGGTTTTTATGTGTGCTGATGTGCACATGTGCGTGTCCAGTACCCATGCCTTCCCATGCATACCTTTATTCTGCTGTCTCAGAGAAGTGGGCACGCAGGCCCCACTGACTCTGGCCAAGAAAGGGGAATTCTTTATTTCCGTGGCCTTCCACGGTGATTAAAGGTCCGAACTTCTCCTTAACCATCATTTCTTCAAAATGAAAAACCCAATTGCATCTCCAAGCAGCTTGGAAATCGATTTGTCTCAAAATGAACTTTTGGAGAAGCGATTCCAAAGAGAAATAAGAGGAGGAAGGTGAGGAGGCCACAGTGTGAGGTCAGAGCCATCGCCAGGGCCTCCACAGGCAGGGGGTGATGAGGGGGCTTTGGCCCCAGGTTATCTGGATTATCTCCCTGCCCTTGAGACCTCAGGCAAGTTGCTCTGCCTCTGGGACCCTGAGTTTCATGTTTGTAAAATAGATGCCTGAATGCCAACGGCATACAGTGGGTACTCAGCAAACCCTGAGGCACACACCCGTTCCCCATGAAAGGTGGTCCCTGGACTTGGCTGTGGCTCTCCGAGACGCAAAGGCCCCAGGACACTCTGGACCCTTGGCTGGGTTGCTTGTTCCCCCCGCAGCCTCAGCCGGGACAACCTCAGCTCCTCCAGCTCCTTCATTCCGACCCTTTGCAAGCGGCCTGGTTGGAAGGGTCCACATCATGCGCAGATCTGAGGTCTTCTGGGGGTTTCAATAACAAACCCAGAAATAACAGTGGCCTCCATGTTTTCATTTCACCCTCATATAAATTCTGGTTCATATTATTCTGTTTTAATGATAAAGAAACTGTGGCTTGTGGAGTTTTGTGAGAGGGTAGTGGAGAGGATTCAGGTGAGAACAGTAAGAATAGGTCAGGAGTGCTTAGCACTGCACNCTCCCAATCACTTCATGTCCCACCAAGTGGCCGGGATCCTCCCCATCCCCAGCGTGGCCTCACCTCCCAAAGGGTCTGACTTTGCATCCCCTCCCTGTCCCCGACCCAGGCGCCCTTGGCTGATGGGTGAACCTGGGGCTGCAGGCAGAGGGAGGGCCTAGGGAAGGTCCCTGAGTGTCATTCCCTGGGGCAACCTGTCCTTAATGAGAGAGGCCCAGACCAAGGGCTGGGACTCTCCAGGAAGGCTCCTGCCTCTTCAGTCAGGGCCCTTGTGCTCATCTGTGCCGCCTCTTGTTTCCTGAAGCCCTTCATCCCTTCCACCCTCAAAACAGGGCCCTGTGTCTATTGCCTCCAGGGCCCCCCTCTCTGCACAGTGCCCCCAGGGGCTATCCACCTCAAGGAAAGGCCCCTGCTTCCCATGTGTGAGTGTGTATGTGTGTAGGGGGGGGAGTGCGGGGAGTGATCTGGGAAACCTCTATAGATCTCTGAGCCTGGCAGCAGCCAGAAAAGGAGAGGGTTTGGAGTCCCAGCGAAGAGACCCAGGACCCAAGGTGGGAGAGGCCCTGACAGCCAGCATTCAGCTCAGCATAAGAGAGGGTCCTCAGCCTTCATGGGAGCTGGGAGGGAGCCCATAGGAGTGAGCTCCCCAGGCCTGGAGGGGTGCTAATACAGGCCCAGTGGCCCTAGGCAAGGATATTGTGAAGGGAGTTTGAAGATCAGAGGAGTTGGACTAGATGAAATTTAGGGTTTCTCCTGGTCCCAGGTTTAAGGAATGTGGGGGTCCCTGGCCTTAGAGTATCAGATATTACACCTTTCCAGACACAATGCATCTTCAGAGAGAAACCTTTGAAATCTTCCAGATGCAAAAGAATGGGATGATAATGTAGATTGGAGGCCCAGTGACGTGTGTGTGTGTGTGTGTGTGTGTGTGTGTGTGTGTGTACAGCCACCTACCAGCTGTGCAACCTTGGGTGAACCCCTCAGCCTCTCTGAGCTCTGTGTTCATCCACAACATGGAGGCAACAGTCGCAGACACAGAAACTGCCTGGTCAGTCAGGAGCTGCTGAGGGAGGTGTGATATCAAGAGCACGTATGCTTCAGTGCCAGGAGGTGAGGGTGTTTATGCCCGTGGATATGGTGGTGATCTTTGTTCAGTCAGGTAATAGGGAGCCCATGAGTGTTAATGAGTGAGGTGGTGATGTCCGATTTTGCATACCTGCAGCTTCAGATCTGGAATGGACCTCTGGAAGAGGTAAAGAAGCCAGTCCATCCCAGAAATAACAACAGTGAAGTTGGTTCCAAAGCAGGATGCTCTGGAGTGCTGCGGGATGGAGGTGGTCCAACCATGGCCCCTCCCTGCCCTGCTGAGGGTTTGCAGGGAAGTGGCTGGGGGTCCCTGAGGTGTGGGTGCAGGCAGTTCCCTGAGTGTGGATTGTGTGTGTGTGTGCACACGCATGCAGGTTTGTGTGTGTTGTGTGTGGTTTTTACGTGTGCTGATGTGCACATGTGCGTGTCCAGTACCCATGCCTTCCCATGCATACCTTTATTCTGCTGTCTCAGAGAAGTGGGCACGCAGGCCCCACTGACTCTGGCCAAGAAAGGGGAATTCTTTATTTCCGTGGCCTTCCACGGTGATTAAAGGTCCGAACTTCTCCTTAACCATCATTTCTTCAAAATGAAAAACCCAATTGCATCTCCAAGCAGCTTGGAAATCGATTTGTCTCAAAATGAACTTTTGGAGAAGCGATTCCAAAGAGAAATAAGAGGAGGAAGGTGAGGAGGCCACAGTGTGAGGTCAGAGCCATCGCCAGGGCCTCCACAGGCAGGGGGTGATGAGGGGGCTTTGGCCCCAGGTTATCTGGATTATCTCCCTGCCCTTGAGACCTCAGGCAAGTTGCTCTGCCTCTGGGACCCTGAGTTTCATGTTTGTAAAATAGATGCCTGAATGCCAACGGCATACAGTGGGTACTCAGCAAACCCTGAGGCACACACCCGTTCCCCATGAAAGGTGGTCCCTGGACTTGGCTGTGGCTCTCCGAGACGCAAAGGCCCCAGGACACTCTGGACCCTTGGCTGGGTTGCTTGTTCCCCCCCCAGCCTCAGCCGGGACAACCTCAGCTCCTCCAGCTCCTTCATTCCGACCCTTTGCAAGCGGCCTGGTTGGAAGGGTCCACATCATGCGCAGATCTGAGGTCTTCTGGGGGTTTCAACAACAAACCCAGAAATAACAGTGGCCTCCATGTTTTCATTTCACCCTCATATAAATTCTGGTTCATATTATTCTGTTTTAATGATAAAGAAACTGTGGCTTGTGGAGTTTTGTGAGAGGGTAGTGGAGAGGATTCAGGTGAGAACAGTAAGAATAGGTCAGGAGTGCTTAGCACTGCACATAGGATCAATATTGGGGTCAGAGGAGTGGGGGGGCTCATACCATGGACAGTCACAGAAGAGTCCAGGGACGACCCCTCACGGGGGACAGGTGTGTGCCTCAGGGTTTGCTGAGTACCTACTGTGTGCCGTTGGCATTTATGAATCCATTTTACACACAAGGAACTCAGACTTGGAGAAAAGGAGCAACTTGCCTGAGGTCTTATAGATAGGGAGAGAACCCAGATCATCCCGGGTCTAAAGCCTATACACCAGCCAGGGTCACCATGGAGAGCATGGGAAGGGCTTCCTGGGGTAGGTGGCTTATAAGGATGTTGGGGAGGGAAGAGCAGAGAGGGTGTTCCTGGCAGAGGAAACTTCACAGTGACAGGCGAGGAGGGTGGGGAAAGTGGGGATGACGAGGAAGAGGCTCACAGTTTGGAGGGGCGCAGGCAGGGACAGGCCCGCTGAAGCCCTGTGAGTGGCGGCTAGGGGAGCTGAGGTGGAGAGAGGCCCAGAGCGCTGGGGAAAGGCACCGGGCCAGGTCCTGATGGGAGAGTGGAGCTCAGTGGGCAGAGAAGGGATGCCTGGAAGGGTGGGCGTCCGGCAGGTCAGGTGGAGGTGTGGCCGGAGTGGTGATGAGGCTTGCTGACTGAACACTTCCTCGGCGCTAGGTGCCCAGTAACCAGATGAGGTGGGTGCCATGCCTGCCCACTTTACAGGTGAGGAAACGGAGGCCCAGAGAAGTGAAGGCAGAGCTAAGAAGTGGCTAAGCTGGGCATTGCACACAGGTTGGCCCCCCACTGCCCACTGCTGTGCTGCTGGAGAGAGTGGCAGGGTAGGGAGGGCAGGGTGCCCACTGGCCGAGGGGAGCAGTGTGGTCAGGGAGAGGAGAAAGAGACCAGTGTGTGAGGACCTGTGAAGGCCCTGCATGGGTGTCTGGGCCTCCCCCAGAGGCTGGGTGCATGGGAGTCTTCAGGAAAGGAGCCGGGGTGGCAATACGGCCAGGGCCACTGTCACATTATCCCCTCCAGCCACCAGCAGAGGCAGTGCGGGGAGGAGCAGGAGACGAAGGCAGCCTGCTAGGTGGCTGCAGAGGTGGGCTCCGAGGCAGAATTTTCTAGTGTGTGGCCAGGCCGTGTCTCTCCCAGCACTCTGTCTGCCCGGGCCCTGAGAATGGGAAGTGGAGGGGCCTCTGTGGCAGGCTTAGAGATCCCCAGTGTGTGCATGCATGTGTGTGTGTGTGAGCGCGCTGCTGGTGGCGGTGGAGGTAGGTGTGGACACGGGACAGGGGGCCCAGGGCAGGATGGTGTCTGTCACTCGAGTTGGGAGAGGGTGGTGGGCCTGAGGCAGGAGACAGATGGACCCCAGGCTATGCAGAGTTCGTCCCCTGTGGACAGATTCTCCAAAATAGCAGGAGGGATGAGAAGCTGAACCTTTCCCTGAAAAGAGATAAAAGACCACATTTTCCTCACTCTTGAAGTCAAGGAGACCTTCCCAACTACACATGTGCAGAAAGGCTCCTTGGAGGTCAAAAGGGAGGGGGCATCACCTCATAGCAAGTGATGCCAACCTACCCAAAAGCCCCTTCACTAGAACCCATCTTGGCTAAGAGATGTCCACGCACCCATGGGAGGACCCTGAGATGTACCGATTCAGACTCGGAGCCAGGCCAAGCAAGATGACTGGCCAAAGGAAACAAGAAATGCCCATGTAAGCGATTCAAGCCAGCATGAGGGCGTGCGACTCTCTCTCTGAGCCCACCCAGGGGTCTACGCACATGCACCGTTTCTCCTCCTAATAAACACTTTACTTGCTTCACTACTTTCCATCTCTATGTGAAAACTCACTTCCACACAGCTGACAGGCCAAGGCCTAGTGGCTAGGATTGAGCACTCTCAGTGTCGTGCCCTGACTTCGATCTCTGATGGGAACCTAAATCCTGCTTCAAGCTGCTTCGGGCCAGATCACTGAGGTCAGGCCCTGAGGGCTGGGCAGTGGGGGGTGGCTGGCGTCACTTCAGCGCAGGAGCGCAGTGTGGCTCTCAGAACCCCCAGGTTCAACTGGTCTACCAGATAGGTGGGCGACTAGTGCTCAGCCCCCCCCACCCTTTAGACCCCTCCCCACTGCTCTCCCCACCCCTCTGTTTGGGGGAGCCCAGGGATCAGAGGCCTGAGGCCAGGGGACTAGAGGAGAATGGGATGGCTAGGGGGCAGAGGGTCGGGGACATCTGGAGGAGTCTGGAGAGGGCTGAGGGGCTGGAAGGGAATGAGGATGGGGATCTAGAAAGGGTGGGAGGTTGCAGAGCTGGAGGGGTCTTGGAGTTTGGGAAGGGGCTAGGGCTGGCTGGAGGACACTGGGAACTGACAGCGTCGGGGGCCTGGAGGGGTCTGGGGACTTGGAAGGGGGATGGTGAGAGCAGACGGGTGGACTCGAGCTGGGGATGGGAGGCTGAGTGGGGGGCAACTGCGGAAATTTCTGAACGAGATGCTAAGTGCCAACCAGGCTACTCTGCGCCGCACTCCCGCCCTCCCTGCCTGGCAGCTGGGGTTTCGACCATCCTCACAGCGGCAGGAGCGCCGGGAGGGGCAAGGCGGGGGAGCAGCCAGAAGGGAAGCCTGCCAAGGTGGGGGTGGAGGAGGCAGGAAGCACGCACAGTGAGCCGCGGGGGCTGAGAGAGACAGGGTTCTCAGACTGGGGGCGGCCGGGGGGAGGCGGGCATCTCTCTGTGCCAGGTCCATACCACAGGCCAAGAGATGCGCTGGCGTGGTGCCGTTTCCCTGGGGGAACTGAGGCTTGGAGAAGATGGCTGGTCTGGCAACCCTCCGGCCGGAGCTGGGATCACAGAGCCCAGGGTTTCACGGGAGGAGGGAGAGTGAAGGGAGGGGCGGGGATGTGTGGTCCAGACCTTTGGGTTGGGGGCACCAGGGCCTCCCCACCAGGGATCCCTGGATGGAGGAAGAAGGCTGGCTTGAGGGCAGGAGCCCTTAGTTCTGGTCTCACCTGCCAGGGCCTCACTGTGTGCTCTTGGCAAGTCCCTGCCCCTCTGTGGGACTCAATTTCCACATCTGTGAAATGGAGGAGGCCTTGGGCCAGACCGTCTGCCATATTTCTTTCAGCTTTTGTGACATGAACCCCATGAGACCCATCTTGCCAGCATTAATGGAGTGCTGAGTCCCTACCCAAGACTGTCCCTTAGCTGCTGTGGGACCTTGGGCAATTCTCTCAAGCTTTCTATTTCTCAGTTTTCTCTTGCTCCAACAAGGAGGGACTTAAAACGGACCAGGATGGGGCTCCCTTCACTTTTCTTCCCCTCCTCCACACCCCACCCACCACCCCTCACTCCAGCTCTTAAAGCCTCTGCAAAGGCCCAAGGCTGGCTCTGATGAAAGGTTCATTTTCCTTTCATTGTGCAGGTGACAAGTTCTGCCGCCAATAATCATTTGTGAAAAATCAACAGTGAAGCCCAGAGGCTCCCAGGCCCCCAGAGAAATGTCAATGGATTTTCAGAGGAGCAGGGTGGAAAAAAATCAGGGGCAACTGTGGGATGGAGGAGTAAGGGGCTGGCCACAGTGAACAGTGTGCTGAGCACAGGTCTCATCATCACTGGAAGCCTTTGTACTGGCTGGTCCCTTCCAGCTGGAATGGACGAAATAAACCAGGATGACATGTGCTCTGAGGGTGGGGAGCGGGGAGGCAGGCCTGGCTGGAAGAGAGGGCAGAACCAGGGAAGTGATGGTAGGAGATCAAGACAGAAAGGAGGTGGGCTCCTGTTCTGAAGGGCCTGAAAACCCAGAGAAGAAAATCTCATTTGGAGGACAATGAGGGGCCACAGAAGGTTTTGGAGCAGGGGAGAGAAACAGGTGTGAAGAAAGCTGTATTTCGTCTGACTGCTCTGCACCCTTTCAGATTTGGGACCTTCCTGGGAAGGCCTCCGAGGACCCAAGTCCGAATCCTCTGGGGATGGGGTGGGGGTTGGGGAGTTCATGGAACAAGTGGGTCAGGGGGAGGGAGGTTGGGGGGAGGCACCCACTCAATGCATATCAGACTGGATTACCTTGGGGATCCCCAAAGGGTGACACAAGTGGTAAGTGACCCAGCCTGACTCTGAGCGGAGATCTGGGGGAAGTAGGGCCCAAGCAGGAAGAGGACCACAGCGGCGGTCTGTCTAGGGGCAATTCCCACAAGTGGTCTCATTTGTGCCTCTTTCTTGTTCTGCAGGAGTTCTCCAACACCAGTCTATTTTATGGATGAGAAAGCCGCGGTTCAGAATTGCTTCCCTGATAGCTCAATTGGTAAAGAATCTGCCTGCAATGCAGGGGGCCCCGGTTCAGTTCCTGGGTTGAGAAGATCCCCTGGAGAAGAGAAAGGTTACCCACTCCAGTATTCTGGCCTGGAGAATTCCATGGGGCCGCAAAGAGTCAGACACGACTGATCGACTTTCACTTTTAGAGGTTGCGAAAGAAAGCAATATTTCAGTATTTCCAGTCTTTCTGAACCAGTCCTTGGCACATAGTAGGTGCTTAAGGGATGGATGAGAGGCAGGATTTGAAACTTCTCCTCTGGACTCCAGAATCACTGCTCTTCTGATGGCACCAAAGAGCTTTCTCTGAGCTGGCAATGTTGTCGACTAGCATGAAAACCCCAGAAACAGAACCAGCTGGGAAATGTTCAACCATCTTGGAAACCTGGCCCAGAGAGGGAACGTGACTTGCTTGAGGCTGAAGAGTAGCAGAGTAGGGACCAAGATTCAGGTCTTCAGACTCCTCTGCTCCCTGACTCTGAGCTGGGCAGGAAAGGTGGGCACTGCCCTGCTGTGATGACAGCTCCCTGGCTCTGTGGCTGGATGGGTGGGCCCTAGAGGAACAGCGAGGAAGGGCGAGTGCCATGGTAACCAGCCAAGGGATGGGTAGCAGGTTACAGAGTGGACAGCAGTGGAGGGGGAGGCACTGAGCCCTCTTCAGCTCCTGGGCCCCCCAGGTTAGAGCCCTCAGAGGCAGGCTTGGCCAACTCAAGTCCTCCACTTCCACTCAGCACCTAATTTCCATTTATATGGCTGCTCCCAGGGCTGCTGGTGAGGACAGTGGGCTTCTCTCCTCACGACACTTCTTGCTTGAACTTTCTCCCATCTCTCCATTTCTCTCTGTCCCTCCCTCCTCCCTCTCTTCCTCCTTCCTTCTCTCTGTCCATCTGCCCTTGTCTCTCTGATTTCAGCTTCAGAGGGATGTGCTTTTCCCAGCCTTAGCCCAAGCTCAGGAGTTTTTCAGCTGTATGACCTTTGTGGAACCAGGCCCAACTGTCCATGGCCTTGCCTGGGCCTCACTTTTCTCATCTGTACAATGGGGCTAATATCCTTGGTGCCGGCCTCTCCAGGCTCACCGTTCCTACAGAAGCCCCAGCGCATTCAGCAGGTGCTCGCTCTGCAGTAGCTGCCAGACGGTGATGGGATCTGTGGTAGAATTGACTGGACTCCGAGCACCTCACCGCCTACCCGCCGCCTGACACTGACACCCGCCTCTTCCCGTCTCTCCACCATAGCGGGGGAGGCTGGCTAAGTGCCCTACTCCCGCTGTTTCTCCCCTGGAGCCTCCCAGGAGGTGAGTAGCAGTTTCTCACGGGGCTATTTGGCTTTTTTCAGGGCCTTCTTTGCCTGCTTCTATACTGTGAGGATATTCCCAGGGTGGGCTGCAGTGGAAGGGAAGGAGAGGAGACACTGGAGGCATTTGCTGACTAAGGCGAGCACTTAGAGATGGGAGGAGGGCCTGGTCTGGGCAGGATGTGTACCAGACAGTGCTTGTTTCAGAAAAACTCCCAGGTACCAGGCTGGGTGGGCTCTGGAATCAGGTTGCAGGTTTCACCGACCCTAGTCCAGGTTGTTGGACTGTGGAGGTGTCTCTGAGTCTGTTCAGGCCTCAGTCTTCTCTCCTGGAAAATGGACCTGATGACCCATGCCCTGCCTCCCTGGAAAAGGGACAGAGTTTTGCTGAGTCGCAAACAGAGGTGCAGACAACAAGGACACACCCTGGTGATGGGCTTGGCTGGTAGAGCACCCAGGATCTCCCTGGCTCATCCCTGGGTCCCCGGGCTCCCGCTCTCCACTCGCCCTGGACTCAGGGCCTGCCTGCCTCAGGCCTGAGGAGGAAGGCAGAGGAGAGGTCCCAGCAGCTCTTCCACTGCCCTGGGCTCAACACAGCCCCTCAGAACTCAGATCTCATGCTCCTTTCCCAGCAGGGGCCCAGCCAGCCCTGGGGGATAAGGGCTGATCACTTTACTTACTTTGTATTTTTTTAAAAATGTGATAGAAAGATGTAACATGAAACTTACCATTTTAATCTTGTTAAAGTGTACAGTTCTGTGATACTAAGCACATTCACAGTGCTACACAGCCATCACCAGCATCCATCCTCAGAACTTTCTCACTTTCCAAACAGAAATTCTACCCATTAGACTACACCTCCCCATTCTCCTTCTCTCCCCCAGACCCTGGCAACCACCGTCTACTTTCTTTCTGTATGAATTCACCTATTTGTGATACTTCATATAAGTGGAATTAGACAATATTTATGCTTTGGGGTCTGGCTTATTTCCCTTAGTGTAATCAGATGGCCTCTTTTAACAAAAGAGAAACCCGAACCACAGGGAGGCCATGGGACTTCCCAGGCTGGGCTCTATCCCATGTCCTCTCTGCCACCTCTTTTCTTTTCCCTCACAGCCCTGGAAGTGTCCCAGTGCACCTGGCATGCCCTCATTTCATGGAGGAAGAGACATTATGAGGTCTGAGGCCCCGAGGGGCTAAGAATCCCTGAGTGACTCCACGTACAGTGCTCACGCAGTTAAGGAAGCCACCCAGCTCTCCTCAGGAGGGGCCAGGGGCTGGATCACTCCCAGGGTTGGATGGGGATCATGTCACGTCTCTTTTCCCTGAGACTAACCCAGTGATCAGACCCTGTGGGTTGCCTTGGGCTGTGCTGACATCACCCCTCCCTGGGGCTCTCAGGGTAAAGAAGGGGACACGCTAGCACAGCAGCATGGCCTGAGGGGCCGCTCTAAGCAGAGAAGAGACTGATCAGGGCTCTGGGCTCTGGGTAACCCCTGCTGCCTGACGCAGTCCCCCATACCTCCCTCTCGGGCCTCCCACGCTCAGTATATATGTGCTTGGGAAGGGTCAGGGTGGCTGGAGAGTTTTTAAGAATTGGGAAACCCATTTACTGTGCTCTTATGTGAGCTTGGGGACATCAGCCAAGTCAGGCATCTGATGAGAAAAAGAGGAGGTGGAAAGATTTTCCTCAGGTCCCACTCACCTTCTTAGTGTAGTCTAACACTTAAAGCCTTTGGTGATCTGGCCTGGCCCCTGTGTCCATCCACAAATCCTACTATACACTGACCCTTTCATAGATTCATTCATCCATTCAGCAATTACTGACTGAGGATGGCTATGCCCAGGAACAGTAACAAACACTGCAAGAAGGCAAACGTGCCTTCTCACTAGGAGTTCCTGAGCCTGTGGTCCAGGGGCTAAACCCAACATTTAGCAAACAATCATAAGATTTGTCGGGGAAGGCAATGGCACCCCACCCCAGTACTCTTGCCTGGAAAATCCCATGGACGGAGGAGCCTGGTGGGCTGCAGTCCATGGGGTTGCTAACAGTCAGACAGACTGAGCGACTTCACTTTCACTTTTCTCTTTCATGCATTGGAGAAGGAAATGTCAACCCACTCCAGTATTCTTGCCTGGAGAATCCCAGGGACGGGGGAGCCTGGTGGGCTGCCGTCTATGGGGTCACACAGAGTCAGACACGACTGAAGTGACTTAGCAGCAGCAGCAGCAGCAGATGATTTGTAACCACAGGCAGCACCCAGGGCTTTGAAGGAGAAGATGGGGCCTTGTGAGGGGAAAAGAAGCAAGACTGGGAGGCAGNGCTGCCGTCTATGGGGTCACACAGAGTCGGACACGACTGAAGTGACTTAGCAGCAGCAGCAGCATGCCTTTCATGTTACTGAAATCCATTAATAATGAACTACCACCTACAGAAACATCACATGAATAAAAGCAACTGGTTAGAAATACAGTGACAAGTCTTAGTTCAGCTGGTATAATAAAGTGCCACAGCCTGGATGGCTCATAAACCATAGATATTTATTTCTCATGGTTCTGAAAGCTGGAAGTCCAAGATCAGGGTGCCAGCATGCCAAGGTTCTGGTGAAAAACCTCTTCCAGATTGCCAACTTCTGGCAATGTCCTCACATGGCAGAAAGAAGAGTAGAGAGCTTTCTATGGGTCCCTTTTATAAGAACGCTAAGCCTAATTATGATGGCTCCACCCTCATGACCTCACACCTCCCAAAGGTCCCACCTCCTAACACTATCACTTTAGGGGTCAGGTTTCAACCTAATATACTTGGAGGCGACACATTCAGTCCACAGCAGTAAACAAAGGCAGAAATGTGAAGCATGTTAAATATAGGATTTTAAATTCTCAAAATTAGGAAGATAGAAAATTTCTAACTTGGGACATTAAAGGAACTATAAATGTTCCAAGATGTTAAAAAAAAATTATGATTGCTAACTTTAAATAATATGAGAAAACTCATTTCACTAATTGCAAAAAACATAAAATGTGCCCACATGAAAGATTTATAGCTGGATATTTAATCTTCCTCCAAACTACCACAGCACTTTGCCTATTTCTTTCTTATGATATTAATGATCATTTACTGAGGGATTCAGGGCTTTCCTAGTGGCTCAGATGGTAAAGAATCTGCCTGCAATGTATGAGACCTGAGTTTGATCCCTGGGTTGGGAAAAATCTCCTGGAGAAGGGAATGGCTACCCACTCTAGTATTCTTGCATGGAGAATTCCATGGACAGAGGAGCCTGGTGGGCTAAAGTCCATGGAGTCCCAGAGTCAGACATAACTGAGCAACTAACACTTTTCACTTTCAAATAGTGACCAGGGTATGTGCCCGGAATCGGCTAAAACACCTGAAAAGGAAGGAGCTTAGATGTTCAGGTGAAGAAACTAATGATCAAGAGTAGTTAAGAACACTGCCCAATATCTTCCTCTCAGGATTATTCTGATATCAGCAGGGAAAGGACAGTGCGTTGGGTCTTTAGGACCACCCCTAGGTTGGATGACTCGGGAAGGGGACTCACAGGACTCAGCACCTAGTACTCATGGTGTGATTCATCCCATCAAATGCACACAGAGCCGGATCAGCAAAGGGAACAGGTGCACGTGCAGGAAATCAGGCGCCAGCTCCCGAGAGCCCTCTCCCAGTGACTCATACAGGCCTCCTCCAGCAGTGAGATGTTACAGCACATGTGACATGCTGTGTGTCAAAAAGCTCATTAGAGGCCCCTCACCCAGGCTGCTCACTGGGAGCTGGCCCTGCAGGAGACTCTGCCTGGCATAGACCAACATCCCAGGCTCGCAGAAGGAAAGGAGGAAATCTATCTATGTGGTCAGAAAATATGCAAAAAGATGTTATACCATGTTATACCATGCAGTATAAACCACATGTTGATGCAGTCCAAGCACAGTGAGGCCTTCGTATCAGGTCTGGGAATAGTGGGAATCTCACCCTCCGCCCCTCCCCAGAATCCAGGTTCCCAGGCACCAGCCAGGGGCTGGCCTTGTGAACAGGCCTTTCATACAGGAAGTCTCAGGACTGCTGGCCTGTCTTTTCTGCACAGATAGACTATTCATTAGTCAGGGATGGTGCAACTGGTAATCCCAACTGGAAAAAAAAATAGAGTAAGACTGGGTCACTGTCCCTACCACATACAAAAGTCAGTTCCAAACAAAGTAAAGACCTGAAATATACAAGAACTTAAGGAAAAAATATTAGTAGAATATCTTAATAACTTCAGGATTAAGCGTTTCTTAGCTAAAATAAAACAAAATGCACTGACCTTATTAAAGGAAACTGACGAAGTGGACTACATTAACACTTAAAACTTCCACTCATCAAAAAAGGTAATTTTAAAAACGAAAATATAAGTAAATCTAAGGAAAGGTAGCAACAATCAATTTAAGCTGACAAAAGATTAATCTATAAAAGACATATATAAAGCACTATTCCAAGTTACTAGAAAAAGACATATATATCTCAATGGAAAAAAAATAGGTTGAGATGAACAGACAATTCAAAAGGAGGAAATCTATCTATGTGGTCAGAAAATATGTGAAAAGATGCTTAACCTTTCCGGTAATTACAAAAAAGGAAATTGAAACCACAATGAGGACTCACTTCTGCTTCCAGCCAAGGAGAAGGAATGCACACTAGGTTTATCCTCCTGCCTGGAACGATGAAAACACTGGACAAACCATATGACCTGAGGGCATTCAAAACAGTGAACTGGGTCATGGCCGTCAGTGATCATAAGAGACAGGAAGCAAGTAGGGTGAGCGCTACAGCTGCCTCGATACTATGTGCAGAGTTCCCGGGTCATGCTGAGGGGAAGGAGACCGAGAGCCTGACTGTCTTCCTGAGTTAAGAAAATGGAGCTGAAGTCCAGGCATCAAGGGCATGAGGGCAGAGAACAAGCAAGGAGAGTCACTGACTAAGAACCTCAGATACTTGCTGGGTGTCTCAACCCCCTGCCCCCTGCCCCCAGCAAGCCTCTAGTGAGAACTGATCAAGGCAAGTGAGGCAAGTACCCCAGGCCAAGGAAAGAAACTCTTCTAAGGACTAGTGGGGAACAGTCCCCAGTGCTCACACAGGGTTGGGAGCAATTCCCATCCAGAGAGGAAAACCTCCGAATTCATGAGCAATCAGGCAGAAGAGACATGAAGACGTTTGCGTTAGCAGTGGGGGCAAAATTAGTCCCAAACCCAACTCTGCACTGGTCCTGCATAACAAACTTACAAGCAAGACTGAAAGGATTAGCTGTTTCCAAAGAACAACTGTGTCCAAGAATGCCTCCAAAATCGTTATAGGAAGAGAAAGCATCTAGCATCCAACCAGGTAAGATTCACTACATCTGGAATCCAACTGAAAATCACCAGAATTGCAAAGAAGTAGGAAAACAACACTGAGAAGAGGGAGAAAAGGTAAGCAGTTAACTGATTAATGGAACAGAAGAGAATAAGAACTGAAAACACCTTACATGTCCAACAACAAAATAATGGATAATGGTAAATTACAGTACACTCGTATGCTGGAATACTCTACAGCAGTGAAAAATGAATGAACTAGGATGATTCGTGGGAATGTCGATGACTCTGACATACAGCTGAATGAGAAAAGCAAGTTGTGCAAGAACATATATAGGATATAATACTATTTACACTTAAAATCATGTAAAATAAGTCTATATGTTTCTGAGGTATACATACACATACAGCAAAAATATAGACACACAATTTTTTGAAAAAAAAAAAACAAAAAACTCTTAATTTAGGATAGTGCTTATCTCTCAGGGAGAAGCTGCCAGCTGCCTACTTAATAACCATTCTTTTCTTACTTGCAGAACCTACATTTTGATAGCAGTAAAAATAGTTTCTGTAAATAGCTACAATTTCCAGTAGAATTCTGGTATCTCTGGGATGAAAGTCATTGGAGGGGCCTCCCTGAAAAATCCTTTTGCCACTGGCATTTTTCTCCTTCATGGAACTAAGATGTGATGGCTGTAGCTCCAGCAGCCATTCTGTAAGCTTGGAAACAAGGGCCACTCCCTAAAGACAAAGGAGCACAAAGCTAGAACAGACTGGATCCCAGGAACGCCTACCTCAAAACTTCTCATTACCCAAGAAGAAAATATATATTTTCCCTTTTATTTGGATATTCTGTCACATGTCCTTAATCTCTAACTGAAACTAGCACACAGGCGGCTTCAACAGCATTGTTAATGTTTTATTTTGTAAGCTGGCTGGTAGATACACGTGTATTCATTATATTAATCTCTAGGCTATTTTTGGTGTTCTTTATGCTTTTCAGTTTTTCTTAAATACTCAAACATTTAAAACTCTTAGCCAATACTTAATCCTCAGCAAGATTTTGAAGACTCAGTGATAAAATGTACAAGAAATGCCTACAGTAGGCAACTCAATAAATAAGCTGAATCAGAAATAAAATGAAAGCTTCCTAAAGTCACCAAGCAGGCAGACAGTGGTGCCAGAATTCAAACCCAATTTTGTCTCATCTCCAGCCCTAAGCAGTTTCCCAAACACCCTAAATTAACGAGTAGATAAACACAACTTTGCCTTGAAGATAAAAGTTTCTCATAATAAACTAGTTCTGGTTTAGAAAATGAAACACAACAGGAATCGAGCAGAGGCTAAAGTGCAATTTTAAAATGAAAAGCCTCATTCTTTCTTTAAGAAAATCTATTAAAAGAACATCATGTGTTGTAACTGGCAAAAAAAAAAAAAAAAAAAAAATCCCTTGGCTATTAAAAAGCCTACTTGATGTTAGTTTAAAACATACACGTGCACCTGAATTGCTGTTTGGGTTTTAATGAGCTGCCATGCTGGATAAGAAACTCTTGTGTTATGTATTACTCGACCACACAAACAGGGAAGCTTTGTTTAATCTTGACAGCTCCCACTTAATTCTCCCTAACTGCCGTCTGTTCAACCACAGTTGTCTGCAGGTTGGTGAGAATAAATCAATTTGTGTCAGCTTGAGCAGATCAAATTTATTAAACTCTGAAAATTAGTTTATTGAGGGCTATCTTGGCAGGTAAACAAATGAATAAGCGGAGAGAGATTGTATGGAATGGTATGAAAAATCATCTATATGTTCTATCCTGCCTGGGTGGCAATACCAACTCCAAACTCGCTTGCCTTTCAGACTTACAAGCTGAAGACTGACAGAAAGAGGAAGATTTTTCTAAGCAAATTTGAATGGTCTGAACCATCATAAAGTCAGTACAGTGTGAGCTCAGTTTTTTTCTTATTTTCATGTTACTTTGTGTGTGTATGCTGTGTGCGTGCTTAGTCAGTAAGTCATGTCTGACTCTTTGAGAACCTTTGGACTGAAGCCCACCAGGCTCCTCTGTCCATGGGATTTTTTAGGCAAGAATACTGGAGCAGGTTGCCACTTCCTCCTCCAGGAGATCTTCCCGACCCAGGTATTGAACTCACATCTCCTGTGTCTCCTGCAGGCAGATTCTTTACCCGCTGAGCCATCGGGGAAGTCTCCTTTATCAACCACCAAAAACATTTCTCTGATTTCTTAGCATGTTGTTATGGACTGAATATTTGTGTGCCCTGCTAAATTTCTATGTTGAAATTCTAATCCCCGATGTTATGGAATTAGGAGGTGGGGGAAGGTCTGTGGGAGGTAATTAGATCATAAAGCAGCAGTCTTGTGAATGGAATTAGCGCCCTGTTAAGAACAGACCCAAGAGAGGTGTGCTTCCTCTCTGCTCTCCACCAAGTACGAATTCAAGGAGAAGGCAGCTATCTGCAAACTGGGAGAAAGGTCCTCACCAGACTGAAAGATCAGAAAAATGCAGAAGCAGAGGCACCTGGACAGAGAGCTATGGAAAGATCTTCCATTAAGCTCTGTTTCCCAGCCCCCCAGAGCTGGTCAGTTCCTCCAACTTTCCAGGATGCCTGTATTTTAGCTTTTCCTTCAGTCCTCTGAATCACTTCTTACTTCTTCCATTGCTTTTTATTATTTTCCTTTTAAATTGGCCACTTGGTTTCCAGTGCTTGAAATCAAAGAACTCTGGGCAACAAACTAAAATGTCCTCCTCCCTCCTCTAGGCAGGTATCTTCTGGTAGACGACACCAACCCCACCTGTACGTGTGTATGGGGACGACTGCCTGTAGCTGAGTCTGCAGTGTGACCTGAGCATCTGGCAATGGCGGGGTGGTGTCAGGAGACACCTGACTCCAGCTGAGCTGATCATGTGATCTCTTCTGGGACCTGAAATTGGGCCCTTGGAGATGGATGCTTCTCACTGAAGAGCTGAGGTGTGAAACACTGTGAAGGTGATCGGGGCTCATCCTGTACGTGCACCCAAAGCAAGAAAGCTGTCTTCCACAGAGCAGAGGCCAAGTGGGCCCAGGGCTGGCTCAGGTCATGGACCGATGTCTGTCCTGTGTCCCCACACCTCCTCACCTTCCAGGACCTCAGTGACCTTGCATCCCATGAACGCCTCCTGAGACCCATACGCTCCCCACCCCTTCCTCAGTACTTTTTCTTCCCTCTCAAGCTAGTCTGAACAGACTCTTCTTTCTTATAACAGGGTCGCCCTCTTCCACATCCACATAACCCCCGATTTCTCCAGAATCCCCTGTGCCCACCCCACCACCCTGTCCCCACGACATAAGGTATTTTGAACATTGTTGTCATTCAGTCGCTAAGTCACGTACAACTCTGCAACCTCAAGGACTGCAGCGCGCCAGACATCCCTGTCCTTCACTGTCTCCTGGAGTTTGCTCAGATTCATGCCCATTGAGTCGGGGATGCCATCCAACCATCTCATCCTCTGCTGCCTTCTTCTCCTTTTGCCTTCAATCTTTCCCCGCATCAGTGTCTTTTCCAAGGTGTCGGCTCGTCGCGTCGGGTGGCCAAAGTATTGGAGCTTCAGCTTCAGTATCAGTCCTTCCAATGAACATTCAGGGTTGATGTCCTTTAGGACTGACTGGTTTGATCTCCTTGCAATCCAAGGGACGCTCAAGGGTCCAGGACCTATTTTCTAAAACTGTGGCATTTGAGTTTGCTTTGCCTGAATCACATACCCTGTGGGAGCCCCTCACCCCTACATGGTTAAGAGTCTAACCTTTGGGATTTCCAACCCTATTTGGTGACTGACACAGGAAAAGAGGAAATGCAGTTTCTCCAGTGTGGATTGTGGAGAACCTGGACCAGATGAAGCAAAATGGCCAAGAGCGAGGTTCTGGGTCACTGGAAAGTTTATTAGGGTCTTTTTTTTTTTTTTTTTAAAGCTCCAATACTTTGATCACCTGATGAGAAGTCAACTCATTGGAAAAGACCTTGATGTTGAAAAAGATTGAGGGCAGGAGGAGAAGGGGAGCGACGAGGATAAGATGATTGGATGGCATCACTGATTCAATGTACATGAACTTGAGCAAACTCCGGGAGACAGTGAAGGACAGGGAAGCCTGGTGTGTTGCAGTCCATGGAGTTGCAAAGAGGCAGACACGACTTAGCAACTGAACCTTAGCTGGAGACTTGGAGGAGACGCAGCCATGCCCAAGGCAGACAGGGAGGCAGAAAGACCCAGGCTTCTTCCTTCCTCCCATCCTCCAGGCTCCCAGCCATTGGCCAAATCCAGCTGGAAGCCAACTGCGATGGGAGCCCAGGAAACACAGGTTATGTGATCTTGAACAAGTCTCTTAACCTCTCTGAGCCTCAGTCTCTTCATCTATGAAAGGGGTAAGACCTGCACTGTAGGAGGTGGCCTGGAGAGAGCGAGGCTGGAGACAGGGAGACTAGGGAGGAAGGTCTTTCTAGGGGTCCCCAGCCGTCCCCACCCTGCCTTCCTGGGGCTTCGAGGGTGATCCCTTCTCCCTTGCCCCCTGCAGTGGAGCTCTGGGAGGTGCTGCTGCTGAGATTCTGAAGGTTCCCAGTTCCTGGACCAGCCTCACCCTGCTGTGGGTTGGGCCACACCGGCTCACCTCAGACTGGGCCCACCTGCTGATTACTTTTTGCCATTTCTGGGTACAGTCTTGCCTGTATTGCCAAGAGGAGAGCTGGAGGAGGTGGGGGAGGGGAGGAGGAGCCTAGGAGAAGAGGGAGTGCGAGGGGCCCCAGGCTCTGCAGAGGGATCCCCATGATGCTGCCACGGGCTGGTGGGAGGGGCCTCTGTCCCCTATCTTGCCCCCCTGGCTCCACTGTCAAACGTCCCTGGCGCTTAGCTGAGATAAGCTGGGGGTGTGCGGCAAGGTGCTTTCACCGGAAAGGCTTCGGGGGAGAAGAGGAGTAGGGGAGGGAGACAACAGGAGGCCAGGAGAAGGTGGGGGAGAAAAGAACAGAAACTGAGAGCAGGAGAGGGCTAGTGAGCCGGCAGTGACAACCAAAATAGAGCTGGTTCACTGAAATGTCCGTGTGTCTGCCTGCTTCACACATACACACATCTCACAGCACCTCCGGGTACCAGTATTATTTCTAAAGTTCAATTTTGTAAATGTTTGCCTTTTATCTAACCTATTCATTGGAATTGCTAATGCATCTATATATCAATATTTAAAAGTGCATGTGTGCAATGCTGGGTCTCTGTGTTTTCGTCCCTTCCCGCAGAAGGCCAGGCTCCTGTCCTTGGAGGCAGACAGCCAGCTATGCCGGCGACTTGGCTTTCCTCCCAGGGTGTCCGCCCAGAGATAAGCAAACATGTACATTTTCCCCTTTTTAACCCGTTAAAGGATGGCATTTCATCACTGGGGTCTTCTGATTTTTTTTTTTTTTCCACTTAAATCTATAACGGAAGACACTACCAAAGCTCAGAGGGGTTAAGACGCTCACCTAGGGTCACACAGCAGGACGCAGACGCGGGCCGAGACTGCGGTAAACCAGCCGGGTGGGGACGGGGGTGGGGAGAGGACATGTTTCCGGAAAGAGAGTCTGGAGGAGGAGGGGAGCGCTCCAGGAAGGAGGAGGCTGACGGAGGCGAGCCCGGGAGTGAGAGGGAGCTGCGGCGGCGCTGCGGCCCGAGAGGCTCGGTTTCCTGCCGCTTCCGCTCTGGCGGGTGCGGGCGCCTTCTGCATGTCCTCCCACGCCCCTTCCAAACCGTCTTCTAAGTGCGGGTCAGGTCCTCGCCCCCTCCCCTCATCCTTAGGCTCTAGATCAGGCCTGGAGATGGGGCGGAGAGCAACTTCGTTCCCGCTCGCGACCTCGGGCGAACCACCTGTAAAATGGGTGTGTGACGTGGGTGGCTGGGTGGCTGCGGGAACGAGTGAAAGAGGGTATGGGAAAGTGGACGTTCCAGGGCTTCTCTCTGTGTTGGCATTGCCCCCCAATTTGAAGGACCCCCCTCCTCTTCCCTCAGTGCACTTGCACAGGGACGGTCCCCAAGGGTAGGGGACCCTGCTCCACCTCCCACCCCGCGCTCCCTTCCTAGCGGTTCTCCCGCCCTGGGTGCCGGGAGCGCCTGGGCGGGGCCGCAGCGGGCATCCTCCACGTAGCTGAGCTTGAACGAAGGCCCGCGTGGCTCCCAGCTAATGAACTCTGGGGCCCCGGGTGCGCGCTGTCCTGCCCGATATTCCTTGCATTGCCTGAAGCGCTGACGCCACTGACTGGCACTGGATTCGAATCCCGACAGGACCGATTCTCCCTGCTTGCTCTGCTGTGAAAGACCCCTCTCTGAGTCTCATTTTGCTACTCTCTAAGGGTTGGTGAGGGCAGGGAGAGGGTGGAGAACAAGAGAACACCTCTTAGGATGGTGGGAAGGATAGACAACTCCAAGCCATGAAGATTGCTTAGCTCAGTGCTTGGACTCAGGGAATGCTCAATACATGTCTGACAGGGTGATGACCGTGACTGGTGGCGATGACCGTGATGGTGGTGATGATGACTCCAGCTGGCCTGACTGGAGGACCCTGGAGCCAGAATGGACTTTGGAGAGACCTCATGTGAATCCCCAGCCCCCTCTACATTTAGGGATGGATGAGTGACTTGCTCAGGATCACAGCCGACACTGGGGAGTGGAAATTCGAGGGTCCTCAGCCCTGGACCCCTCTGCAGCCCTTCCTCTCCCTGGCAGTGGGTGCCACACCTGAGCCCCCTTCACTCTGTCTTTGCCACTTTATTTGAAGTGTTTAAACTGGAAGAGTTATTAGGTCATCTGGTCTAATCCTCTAGTTTGCTGGGTGACAATGAGCTAGACACTCTTCCTCTCTGGGCCCACATTCACATCTGTCAACTGAACGGGCTGGACTACCCTCAGTTGGCAGTACCCAAATCCTTCAGCAGTATATTAGTGTCTTTTGAAAAACTTAAAAAAAAAAACAAAAAACTCAGCTTCTGGACCCCTTTCCAGACCTGGTGTGCTAGTACCTCAGGACCCATGAGAGAGAATTTGCAGCAAGCTGAGTCCTGGTCCCTAGGAGGCACAGACCAAAGAGCCTTCTAGCTCTTGATTCAGCCCCTCCCCAGTCTCTCTGGGACAGATGAAGACCCTGAGACCCAGAGAAGGGAGGTCTTCTGCCCTCCTCCCAGTCTCTTCTACTGGGCCCCCTGTCCAGCCTTCATTCCATTCTCTTGGGCTGAGTTGAAGCATCTAAGGGGGAGTGAGAGTGGAGGGAGCAACTGCCACCCTGCCTGTGGCTGACGCTCCTTTGCTCCTGTCATCTGATTCTGACTTCAGCGCTGGGGGCTCTGCCTCACTTTTTTGAACCCAGAATTGTAGGAATCTCTTGGGTGGTACCCGGGTGATTCCAGTGGTAAAGAACCCACCTGCCAACGGAAGAGACATAAGAGGTGCAGGTTTGATCCCTGCGTCAGGAAGATCCTCTAGAGGAGGGCATGGCAACCCATTCCAGTATTCTTGCCTGGAGAATCCCATGATCAGAGGAGCCTGGTAGGGTATAGTCCATGGAGTCACAAAAAGTCGGACATGACTGAGGCGACTTAGCATGCATGCAGGCTTGAGTGGTACCTGGGAAGGACAGATGTGGTGCTGGTGGGGGAAGGGGAAGACAGGCATATAGGAAGTAGGTTCATCTGTCTGTGGCCTTGAGGAGCCTGTGTTCTGGTCCTGGCTCCTCTTAGGAGGGATGGTTTGAGAGAGGAACTGATTGAAATGTACTTTTCGTTTCGGGAAATTAAAGTCCTCAATTTGAGAGCATGGTGGCAATTAGTGTTTAATCATGGGAGGATAGAGCGTGGGGAAACATTCCCAGCACATGGATGGGTGGGCTGACAATCAGCCGTGCCTCCTCCTGGGGAGGCTGAGGCTCATCCCTCACCTTCCCCAGGACAGATTAAAGGTGTAATTTGATGAATCAATTTGTTTTCTGGAGAAGGAAAGAGGGAAGCAGAAATATGATAACTTGAATCAAGTTGCTCCATCCTGTCCTACCAGAGTTTTTAGGAAGGGGAGCAGGGAAAAGAGGCAGATCCAAAAGGTGGGGTCCTGGTGTCTTCTTTCAGCTATTTGCACTGATGTATAGACCTTTGAAGTCTCACAGACCTGAGTTCAAATCCTGGTTCAGGACTACGTCAGCTGTGTGACCCTGAGAAATCCACTTTACCTCTCTTTGCCTCCATTTCCTCTTCTTCAAGAGGGTGACAGCCCAGCAGGGTGGCTGGGCTAACGTTTGTAAATATGCCCCTTGCAGTGTCTGCACATAGTAGGTGCTCAGGAAAGGGGACAAGAGACAACCTTGGGTTTGAAGTCCAACTGGCAGGATGGAGAAGGAAGCTGGAGTCAGGTTGGGTGGGGCTGAGACAACTGACCCTTGCGGCTGGGCTTGTGATGGTGGGCCAGATGCCTCTCTGGGCAGCACCTTTTGGGTCCTGGAAGACAGAGCACGGTAATGGGAAACTTCTAGGCAGAGAGGCAAAAACTCCAGTGGGTAGCAGGAGCAACCTGTGTGGTGCTACTCCCAGAAGTCTTCTTGATCACCCTAAAACAGGTTGCATCCCCCAGTGTGTCTCAGCATGCCCTTGACTTCGCTTCTGCAGCCCTGTGAATCACGGTGGGTACCTAGCGAGCCAAGCGTACCGCAGGTCCTCAGCCAGTGCTGAACTCTGGGGAGAGCTGGGCAGCAGGGGCACAGGGCGCTGGGCTCTGGCTGCAGCTACACTGACCGGGAGAGCCTGGACTGCAGAAGAGAGGGCTCGGGTCTCAACTGGACAGACCTAGGTTTGAATCCTGCCTCTTTCTGACTGCCTTTTCTAAATCTCCTCTGTAACGTACATTTTCCTGGACTGGTTATTAATAATGACAGCAGTTGCCTCCTGCCTTCTCCTAGTGAGGGTGTCCTGGAGGAGCCTTAGGTCAGCTCCAAGGGATGGTTTTGGGCACTGAGAGGGGCAATGGGGATGGAGAGAGGGGCTTCTCTCCACTCACTGAGTACAAGCTATATACTCTGTGGCTTGTGCTGAGGTCTCTACACACTTTATTTGACTCTACCACTCCCCTGTAAGACAGGGATAGTTATTCCTACATTCCCAACAGAGGAACTGAGGCTCAGAGAGGTTACCTGGCTTGCTTAGGCTCACCAACAAGGAGTCAGTTGTCAAACGTGGGCCTTTCTGGCTCAGAGTCTAGGCTCTGTCTCATCTGGCTGGCATCACGGGAAAGGTGGGTGACTGGGGCTGGAGGCCACAGCCGAGTGTGGGTGGGAGAGCCCATAGATCTTGGCTAATGATCCCTGGTGGGCCTGGTGCTAGTGGGCACTGGAAGTATCAAGCACAGATTTAGTGGGAAGGCAGGTGCTGCCTGTAGTGGGGCCAAGAGTTTCTCTGTTTTCCCCTTTCCTACTCCCATTCTGGCCAGGAAGGAGAGGACTGAAGGTAGGGTCTTAAGGAGGGACTATATACCCAGTTTCACCACTATCTCTCTAGTTGGGTTCGGCTTTCCTGTCTGTTCAGGGGGCTAATGATGCCCACCTCTCAGGCCTCTTCTGAGCACGGACAGCAGGAACATGTGGGAACCAAGCGTGTGAAAATCAAGAGGTCAGATGGAGTGGTCATTCTGTCACTGCCCCCTCCTCCCAAGAAAATGCGCTTTCTTTGGAGATCTGAGGGTCTTGAGGATGCTGGCAGGTGTCCCCAGACTGTGCCCGAGGCCCGGTAGTCCTAGGTAAGGGACCTGCACAGCCTGGCCTGAGTGGGTGAGAGAGTGGGTGGTTCTAGCTCAGCCAGTGAAGTGTCTGCTTCTGATTGGAGCGCTGGTTGCTATGGTGACCAGTTGATTGCCCGAGCTGCAGAAACTCAAGGGGAATGAGCAATGGGCCTTTCTCCCAAGCTGGACAGTTTAGGCTAGGGCTGAGAGGCCAAGGCAGGGGAGACACCCTCTGGGAACAGAAGGGCACGTAGGCTCAGTCCAGGAGCTGCTGCTGGTCACATGCTGTGTGTGGGTGTGTGTGTGTCCGAAGAGGGAGGGGCTGGTACTTATGAAGCAGCTACTATACAAAAATGAAGCTGCTGGACAAGTAACATATGATATCATTTATATGTAGGGTCTAAAGAAATGATACAAATGAACTTATTTTCAAAACAGACTCACAGGCTTAGAAAACAAGCTTATGGTTAGCAAAGGGTTGAAATGTGGAGGGTAGGGATAAACTAGGAGTTTGGGATTAACATATACATACTACTATATCTAAAATAGATAATCAACAAGGACCTACTGTATCGCACAGAGAACTCTACTCAATATTCTGTAATAAGTATATGGGAAAAGAATCTGAAAAAGAATGGATATATGCATATCAGGGCTTCCCAGGCGGCACAGTGGTAAAGAATCCACCTGCCAATGCAGGAGATGGGCTTTGATCCCCGGGTCGGGAAGATCCACTGGAGGAGGAAATGGCAACCTGCTCCATTATTCTTTACTGAAAAATTCCATGGACAGAGGAGCCTGGAGGGCTACAGTCCATGGGGTCACAGAGAGTCGGACACAACTGAGCAGCTGAGCACGCATGCATAACTGGATCACTTTGCTAAACACCTGAAGCCAACACAACATTGTAAATCAACTGTGCTTCCAATACAAAATACAAATTCAGTTAGAAAATGAAGCTGCTGGGACTTGAACCTGGCCAGGCGGAATCTCAAACTGTTTGTGAGGACTAAAGCACATTTATGGGGGACCAACATGCACTTTGGATCACCAGAATGTAACCCCAGTATCATCAGGTCCCGGGGGTGAGGGAGAGAAAGGCATTGTTGAGGGAGATCAGGGCTGCACTGTCTGAGGGCCTGAAGAGTCAAGGTGAATGGACAGGGGATGGTGAGTTGAAACTGGAGGGAATGAAGTGTTTGGAGTGGAGGAGATAAAGGCACCCTTGGGGCAGGGGTTTGGGCGGGGGTAGGGNCTACTGTGTGCCAGAATCTTTAAACCGCAGCATGTCTAACCTTGCCCCAACCCTACACGGCAAATGCTATTCTCCATTTTATTGCAAGAGGTGAAGTGATGTCCTCATAGTAGAGGCAAGATTCACCCTGGACCCAAGGCCTCCTGCTCACTGTCTTTTGCTGTGGGATCTAGGCAATGTGACGTAGTTGGCTTCCCTACTTCAGGTGCCTCTGCGTCCCTGAAGCCTGGGCTCCCATAGGCACAAATGGGGGTGAGTCAAGAGGATGTACAGGGAGCAGGAAATGCACGGGCAAATGCTTGGAGACTGGGGCTGTTTAGGGAAGACAGACCTGGGGGATCCAGTTCTGTTCCTGCCCACTTCCCCCACTCCCTTTCCCACCCCTCACCAGGGTGTGTGATCAGAGTCACTGCCTATAAGGCTTGAAGACTTAAAGACTAGGCTGGGTGCCTGACCTTTACAGAGAACTAGGGAGCCACTGAAAGTTGTTGAGCAAGGCAAGGGCAAGATCCCATATGTCTTAATTCCTTCCTGCCTTCATTGTTGCATTTACTAAAAATTTTACTGAGAACTTTCTCTGGGCCATGGTTTTGCTAGGACTGATGATACAGAAATGCCAGTCGCAGTCTCAGACCTCAGGGGATTCAAGGGCTCACGAGGAGCATGCATATTCATGCATTCATGTTCATGCATATTCATAACGGCACTGAAATCCCACTGGTGCCTGAGCAGTTTTGTAAACTGAGGCCATGGAGGTGGGTGAAAGATCTGAAGTTTCCAGGAGGAGTTTGGGACTGAACTGAGTCTTGGGGAAGGGTCTAATGGTAGAGGATGCCAGGCCCATTGGACTGGAGGTAAGGAAGAAGAATCCAGGCAAGAAGGAATAGTATGAGTAGGAACTACCTGGAGGCTAGATCCAACCTTTGGGGTTCTGGGAAGTACTAGCAGTTTAGATGTTTGGTAAGACTGAACACGGGGAAGGCAATGGCACCACACCCCAGTACTCTTGCCTGGACAATCCCATGGACGGAGGAGCCTGGTGGGCTGCAGTCCATGGGGTCGCTAACAGTCGGACAGACTGAGCAACTTCACTTTCACTTTTCTCTTTCATGCATTGGAGAAGGAAATGGCAACCCACTCCAGTGTTCTTGCCTGGAGAATCCCAGGGATGGGGGAGCCTGGTGGGCTGCCGTCTATGGGGTCACACAGAGTCGGACATGACTGAAGTGACTTAGCAGCAGCAAGACTGAACAAGGCTGGTAACTCAGCACCTTGTATGTTGCACTGGGAGCATGGCTTGCATAGAGGGAGCAGTGAGGAGCCAGGGGGAGGTGTGACACCAGAGAGAGCGTGAAGGGGTCAGGGAGACCTGGCAGGAGATGATGGAGGTCAGAACAGAGGGAATAGAAAAAAGGGAAAGACTGCCCATCCATTTTTCTAGACTGTGTTTGCTGAGCATCTACTGTGAGCCAGGGACTGTGCTGGGAGCTGAGAGGAAGCCAGTTAGGCTTGATCACTGATTGGATGAGGGCTAGGGGCTCAGTTGGTAAGAATGGAAAGAGGGCAAGCAGGGTTAGACAGTGGGTGGTGAACACTTTGAGTTCAAGGTGCTGATCTGATAGCTCAGTAAGTAAAGAATCCGCCTGCAATGCAAGAGATCCTGGTTCTATTCCTGAGTCAGGAAGATCCTCTGGAGAAGGGATAAGCTACCCACTTCAGAAGTCTTGGGCTTCTCTTGTGGCTCAGCTGGTAAAGAATCTGCCCGCAATGAGAGAGACCTGGGTTTGATCCCTGGGTTGGGAAGATCCCTGGAGAAGGGAAAGGCTACCCACTCCAGTACTCTGGTCTGGAGAATTCCATGGACTGTATAGTCTATGGGGTCGCAAAGAGTCAGACATAACTGAGTGACTTTCACTTCATTCAAGTAGCTGAGATTTGGGATAGGAGGGGCTAGATGAAAATGAAAGATATTGGGTTGGCCAGAAAGTTTGTTCAGGTTTCTCATGTTATGGAAAATTCTGAAAGTACAAACTTTTTGGCTAAACCAGTATTTCTAAGGTGGGCCTAGAAAGGAGCTAATTGCCTAATGCCTTGCATTTAATGATGTCTTTTCACTTAATCCTCATTTAATGTTGTTCTCATTTGTTCAGACAGGAAACAGGCTCAGAGACTTCATCACTTGTCCCATTAGTACACGGATGGGCAAACTTTTCCTCGAAAGGGTGAGGTTGTAAATATTTTTGACCTAACGGGCCATGTCTCTCCATCAGAACAATTCAACTGTGCCATGGTAGTGGAAAGCAATGATTTCAGTGGTCAATATTAATGGGGATAGCTCTGTTCTAATAACACTGTGAACTTCCAGGTGTTCAAGCTGGTTTTAGAACAGGCAGAGGAACCAGAGATCAAATTGCCAACATCTGCTGGATCATCGAAAAAGCAAGAGAGTTCCAGAAAAACATCTATTTCTGCTTTATTGACTATGCCAAAGCCTTTGACTGTGTGGATCACAATAAACTGTGGAAAATTCTGAAAGAGATGGGAATACCAAACCACCTGACCTGCCTCTTGAGA
>SJYX01010180.1:246359-342163 GCA_006410675.1 Oreotragus oreotragus | reverse complement strand
GTCTCTGGGGTCGCACAGAGTCGGACACGACTGATGCGACTTAGCAGCAGCCGCAGCAGAAAACGCACTCTCAGGCTCTGGGAGGCCGCAGTGAAGATTTGCCTCCGCCCTTGGCTCCCCAGTTTCCCTCCTCTGCTCCTGTCCCTGGGGCTGGTCTACACTAGCTCGCAGTCCTCTCTGCTGCCCCCCACCCCCACCCCCTTTAATGGAGAGAGTGACGTTCCTGGTGTCTAGCAGTTGCCTCCCGCGCGCACGGTTTCTTGTAAGCNCCAGTTTCCCTCCTCTGCTCCTGTCCCTGGGGCTGGTCTACACTAGCTCGCAGTCCTTTCTGCTGCCCCCCACCCCCACCCCCTTTAATGGAGAGAGTGACGTTCCTGGTGTCTAGCAGTTGCCTCCCGCGCGCACGGTTTCTTGTAAGCTTTTTAAAATGAGGCTCCCTCCTGGGCGGGGAGTAGGAGTGGGGTATGTTTGGGGGTTGGGGGGGCGCCATCCGGAGCATCCCTGGTGGGCGGCGGCTGCCGCTGCAGGCCTTTTAGGAAGATCTGTGGCTGATTATTATGGAAATCAGGCCCCAGCAGCGCGCCTGGTGGCGGGGTGGCGCGGGAGCAGGAGGCGCGCGAGGCTCATCTGCCGGCGGCTGGGCCCGAGACCCGCTCAGATGCCCGGGGGAGATAGGGGTGGGCGCGCAGCTGCCTCTGCTCTCCCGGCACCAGCCTGGCCTATCCGAGCCCGGGAGCCCGGGGGCGCGGGCAGGACTGATGGGCTGAGGGTCTGGGGTCGCGCTTGGAAGCCTGGGCGCGCGATTCCTTCGAGGCACTGAGGTTCATTTCTGCGGAGACCTGGGGACTTGGGGCTCGCTGTGCTGGGTATTTTTCAGTCCACACAGCGGCAAGGCTGTGGGGCTCATGCCCCCGCCCTGGAAACAGAATTGGGCAGCAGGAGTCCCATTTACTTGAGCGCTTTCTTTGCACCCAGCAGTCTGCTAAGCACGCCGTGGCTGGTGATGTATTTGAAATTTACCATCAATTTCAGGTATTAACAATCCCATTTTAAAGGTGAGAAAATAGAGACTTAGGCGAAGCTTACAGGGCAAACACTTGAGAGATCTGAACCCGAAGCTGTCTAAGGCCTATGGCCAGTTTACAGTTTTCAGGGGCCCCATCCAAACCTGAACTGTCCAGTGCCTCTCTAGGGGGTGGGGGTGGGGGGGCGGTGCGGCGTTGGGCAGACAGACAACATGGCTATGTCTGGGGCATAACTGAGGGTGCGTGGGTGTTGCTGAGAAGCCCTGGATTTCTGAATATGCCCAGAGGCATAAACCAGAGGGCTTGAGATGGGCCAGGAGGGCACCCTCTTCTCACTCCCTACTCCACCCCCAACTGTCAGTGTGCACCAAATTCCATCATTCATAATCCAGTTCCTTTATATTTTTCACATTCAGGGGAAGGGAGACAATTTCAGCTTAAAAGTGATAGAGGAAATAAAAACGGAAAAGTCAAATGGATTTGGTCACTCTGTAAAATAAACAGAAAAATGACCTCAGTAGAAAGGCAAGCAGCAACCTTGGAGAATTTTTTGTAGCAAACAAGCCCAGCCATGGGGTCCGTCTGTTATCTTTGCTCTATAATGAGCTAGGGCAGACCATGAGGAAAGACAGAGAAACCTGAGGCTAAGTGGGCAAAGGACAGGAGCTGACAATCACATTCAAAAGGAAATACAAATGCTACATCACTGCATGGAAAAAAATTCATTCCCACTCAAGACATAAAAGGCACGAAAACTTTAATAACTGCAATTCTATTCAAATTAACAAATATTTTAAAACATGAAGTTATTCAATCTATTGCTGAAAACTATAACCATCTTTAACAGCTTTTTCTTTTTTTTTTTTTTGGCCTCGTGGAGTGGCATGCAGGATCTTTGTTCCCCAACCAGGGACCAAACCCATGCCTCCTGCATTGGGAGCTTGTAGTCTTGACCACTGGACCACCACGGAAGTCCCTAATATGCTTTTAAAAACTCTCCAAATGTTGCTTGTGCTCATCCTCAAGATGGCTCCAATTCACAGATGAGGAAACTGAGCTGAAAGAGATCAGTTACACAATTTTCCCAACTACACAGATGGTGTGTAGTTGAGTAGCATCACCTGTCAGATTACAAAGCAGGGACACTGAACCACTAGGGCAATGGTTCTCAAAGTGTGGCCTCAGACCCCCATCATCACCTGGGAACTTGCTAGAAATACTCGACTGGAGCGATTTAGCAGTAGCAGCAGCAGAACTACTGAATCAGAAACCCTCGGGGTGGGGCCCAGCAGTTGGTTTTAACAAGCCCTCCAGGGGATTCTGCTGCGAAGATTGGAGAATGATTGCCCAGGGCTCCGGGTGAGTGTTCAGGAGTGGACCTTGCTTCTGCTGTAGAAGGCAAGTCATGTTGTTCCAAACTCTTTTGAAATATGGAGGGACAGTGAGTATTCTAAGCCTGAAAAATGGCCAGTAATTGCACTTCTGAGAAGCTATATGAACAAGATTTTATTCATGAAGCTATTAAGACAGTGGATTTATAAACGTGTAAAAGGAAACAATCTAAGTCTCCAACAATAGGGGATTAGGGAGAAACACCATGACTCATCTACTAGATGGACTGTTGTGCAGTCATTGAGAAATGAGTTTGTAAAGAATATGCAACACGGTACAGGGAGGGTGAACAGCTTGTCCTGGTTTGCCCTGGACTTTTTCAGTTATGGTTCTGAGAGTCCTGCATTCCAGGAAAGCCCTTGGTCCTGACAAATGAGGACAATTGGTCATCCTAATTATAATGGGCATTAGTGCTGCAATTCAAGTATTTCTGTTCTCCTTTCTTGGTAGGCTGGTGGTAGAGGGTAACTCACTGGCTCCTTGAAGTTAGGTGGCTGTGTGATTTGCTTTGGCCAATGAAATGTAGGCAAAAGTGATATCATGTCCCGACAGTACTCTGGATGGACCATGTTAGGATGGCACTGCCCCAGTCTGGGTCCCTGAGTGACTGTGATAAATAGAGGCCCCTGTTCAACCCCCACTAAGCATACAGTGTGAGCAAGGCATAAACTCTTATGTGTGAAGGTGCTGAGATTTAGGGGTTGTTTGTTATTACAGCATAACCTAGCCTGAGCTGACTGATACAACTGGGGAAATATTGCTTCTGTCGTGTTAAGGACTTTGACAAACTTGTCTATACAGTAGAAGCATTGCAGAGATGTGACACATAAAGTGTATAAGTGTGTTGGACATAATCTGAAATGTTTATGATATCAGGTTGAAGAATTCTTGATCTAAGCTTTTTTCTTCTTGATCATTGCATTTCCCAATTTTCTCCAATGAGCATGTTTTATTCCTTTTTCATAGGAGACATTTTATTCAAAACATAATTTCCTTGGGTCAAAGCTGGATCCTTTCTGGGTTCTTGTTTATTAAATGCAGATCTTTTGGAGGCGGCAGGAAGAGAAGAAAGTTAAGCGTTAGTTTCGAAGAATCAAGGGGACTGTAAAGGTCACAGAGTTAATCCTCTACTTCTGCTGGCAGCTCCCTGCAGGTTCCTGGGTCCTCCCGGCCTCAACAGCTCAGCAAAAACAAGCCGATCAGACGCTGCTTCCTGGCCATGTTACTCTGGGCAAGTCACAGACTCACTGAGCTTCCACATTCTTATCTGTTAAATGGAAATAACCCTGTCTTCCCTGGTGGCTCAGAGGTTAAAGTGCCTGCCTCCAATGTGGGAGACCCGGGTTCGATCCCTGGGTTGGGAAGATCCCCTGGAGAAGAAAATGGTAACCCACTCCAGTATTCTTGCCTGGAAAATCCCACGGACGGAGAAGCCTGGTGGGCTACGGTACATGGGGGTCGCAAAGAGTCGGACACAACTGAGCAACTTCACTTCACTTCACTTCACTTTCACCCTGTGAGCTACCAGGTCAGATGAGATGAAGGATGCTCCATAAATACTGGTACTTTCTGCTTCTGTCTTTCTCATGGAGCCTCAATGGTGGGTGACCCCTTAGCACATGCCCTTTGACCTCTGTGAGCCTCAGTTTCCTCATGAAGAAGAAGGATGGTTTTACAGCCCAAGGCATCTGTGAATGAACCTGCAGGCTCTCCGTGTAGAAGTAGAGAGATGCGAGAAGGGGCCTGTGGGCCTTGGAGTCCAGCAGCAGAACCAAATGTTATACCCTCCGTTGAGCCTGGAAGAACCAGACCATGAAGCCCGCTCTCCAAAAGCCACAACTGTGAATGTTTAAGACTGAGACAGAAGTTGGTACTGAGTCCCCTTAGCAGGTCCTGGGGCTAGGGGGCCTGTGTTCTGAAACTCCCGGGAATCTCGAAGGAGCCCTAAAGGCTGGAGTAGTCAGGGACGACTTTCTGCAGGAGGGGGGTCTTCAGCTGGGCTGGGAAGGATGGGATGGGCAGCCCCTGTGGCAGTTCTGTCCAGAGTCCCCATTCTCAGTCCTGCAAGAAAGACTCCACTCTCATAAAACAGTGGCTGCAAATTTCTGCAGAGGGTGTCTGGTATACAAATGCAGGCTTGCTACATTCATGATCCTTCCACATGACACCCCTTTGGGACAGGACTTGGGAAGACTCATAAAGGGGAAGTGTTCCTTGGAATTAGGTGGTGGTAGAGCCCCATCTGCTCTAGATGAAATAGCTGCCTTTGCTTGTCCATGATTAAGCAACCCTGGGTCATGTCCCTTCCAGCCCATAGGTCCACCTTGTATGTCCCCACTTCCTTGCTGGTCCCTAGTAGAAATGTTCAGTTTCCAGGATGATCATATGTCTTGGGGATCAGGGACAGTCCTCATTTGCTACTGTCATCCCAGCATCCACTCTCATCTGGCATTCCAGCACTCTCTGAAGGGGCCCCATTTTGGTTGGTAATTTGATGACTAAAATCTGCATAGGTCTCAGGTCAGATGGTCTTGGTTCCATGCTGTCCCTTAGCCACTTCCCCCAGCATCCCATGCCCTGCCTTTGTGTACCTCCTTAATCCGTCCCTACTAGCAGCCAGAGGGACCGCCTGGAAACAACCTCTAGCTCCCCTGTCTCCTACCGTGACCCCTTCCCCAGCCCCTGGTGCTAACTGCTCCTTGGCCAGTCTCATCCCCGCTTCTGTTTGGCTCCCTAGTTCTGCTGTTCCAGGCGCAGGCCCCTCCATGCTGGATGGAGGGGCCTGCGCCTGGTCTGCCCCATCCATGCTTACAGCTGTGCAGGGGATCCACGCCTTTCCCCCAGCAGTCCTTGCAGTGCCCCCCGTTTTCCCTGACAGCCCCTCTTCCTTTGGTCCTCCCAGGTCCCCTTTCCACCCCCTTACTGCAGCCCCCCAGCCCTTTGTCCCACGAGGAGACCATTCTTCCCTCTTTTGTCTGCCCTGCCTCCAGCCTCTGAGTCTGATTCATTCTTGTTTCTCCAGAGCCCAGCACCAGCCTGGAACCCAGCACCGGAAGAGCGAGTTCTCTGGAAATGAGGCCCTGTGGAATCTGGCTTGTCTCCTGGAGAGAAATTGGTAGATTTTAGGCAGAGAAGGCTGTGTTCACAGCTGTCTGGAAGAAGCCAAATTGGGTAGGAATGACACTGCCAGACAGGGAGATGGAGGAAGGGCCCTGACTTGGTGGGGATCTGTCCTTCCTGGTGAATGTGGGACCAAAGAGGGTCAGTCACTTGTCTAAGGTCACGCAGCAATTTGGGGCCAGACCAGGACTTCAACCCAGATATGTCTCACTCTGAAGCTTCATTCTTCAGCCATTCTGGAGAAGTCTGGCTGGTAAGGGGGCAGGCAGGGGATGCTGGCTGGAGGGGCGAGGTCTTTGCTGCCCCCTGAGGACCATGCTCTCAGGGCACTCTGGGTGGTCCTTCCATTGCAAAGGACAGGCTCCAGGCTGGCAGAGCCCAGGTGGGAGGAGGCCTGACTTTGATTCCTTGATGCTAACACTTTGTGGACCCCTGGGGAATGCCTGAGTCATCGCTGAGCTGGCAAACATATTTAGCTCCTTTCATAGTCTCTAATAAATCAATTTCTCCAGGTCTCTCACACCTGCCACTTGACTCCTGGCTGCCCGCCCCCTCCCCATTTCCTGGCCCCAGGCATCTGGGCGCAGGGCCCCAGGACCAGCTCTACGCTTCCAGGCACTGGGCAGGGGTCCTCCTTACCCACTCCTACTCCACCTCAGGCCATCCTGTGCCAAGCTTATTCTCTCTCTTTCTGTGATGGCCTCATTCAGCAGCCATGTTACTGGATCCCCAGTCAGAGTTTCATGACAAAGGGCAAAATAGCCTTGGAGATGCAAGGGACTACATTCTGGGGCACATAGCTTAGCCCCTCAACCTTTCACCTTCTTGCTTTGGGGGCTTGTTCTGGGACATTCAAGGGAGTCCCAGAATAAGCATCCTTGTTTTGGCTCCTCCTGGCTAGAAAAGCCAGGCCTCCAGTTATTTTATCTTTCATGGGCACCTCTGCCAAGAAGCTTTCCCAGATCTACAACACCCTCAACCTCCGCATGAATCTTTCCTCCTCCAATGGTCCAGCCTGTTTTGTATCTTCATCAAAGCATGTATATAGTTTGCCTTGAAGTGATAATAATAATAATGGCACTTAACCCTGAGTAGGTACTCAACACTCTTCTAAGTATTCTGCATATAGTCTATTATTTTTATTTTATAGATGGGCAATCTGAGGCTCAGAATGCCTGGGAAACTTGCTTAAGACGCAGGGTGGATGGTGATTGCAGCCATGAAATTAAAAGACGCTTATTCCTTGGAGGAAAAGTTATGACCAACCTAGACAGCATATTCAAAAGCAGAGACATTACTTTGCCGACTAAGGTCCATCTAGTCAAGGCTATGGTTTTTCCTGTGGTCATGTATGGATGTGAGAGTTGGACTGTGAAGAAGGCTGAGTGCCAAAGAATTGATGCTTTTGAACTGTGATGTTGGAGAAGACTCTTGAGAGTCCCTTGGACTGCAAGGAGATCCAACCAGTCCATTCTGAAGGAGATCAGCCCTGGGATTTCTTTGGAAGGAATGATGCTGAAGCTGAAACTCCAATGCTTTGGCCACCTCATGCGGAGTTGACTCATTGGAAAAGACTGATGCTGGGAGGGATTGGGGGCAGGAGGAGAAGGGGACGACAGATGATGAGATGGCTGGATGGCATCAGTGACTCGATGGACATGAATCTGAGTGAACTCCGGAAGTTGGTGATGGACAGGGAGGCCTGGCGTGCTGCGATTCATGGGGTCGCAAAGAGTTGGACACGACTGAGTGACTGAACTGAACTGAACTGAGAGTTGGGCTTTGAACTCATCCTCCCCTCCCTACACCCTCCCCCTCCCCCAACGCTGTCCCGGATGGCCTCACTACTGCCCCCTGTGGCCTATTTGTGGCACCTTCTCACTTGCCACCCAACCCCACCACATACACCAGTCTCACTTCATCTCAGGGCAGGGGCCACCTGGTACCCATGTCTGACACTTATAGGGAAGTCCCCGTTAAAGGTTTATGTCCAGAAATTCACCTGTCTGAACCCTTCAGGAAGGAAGATCACATCTAGAGAGGGCAAGCTACTAGTTCAGAGTCACACAACCAGAACGCCAGAGAGCCAGGGTATCCCGACTCCTAGACTGAGCAGAGGTAACTGTGCCCCACATGAAGGGAGGGGGGAGGCCGATGGGCATCTGTGCCCTCAGGTGGGGCTGCTGGAGCCCACAGGTCCTAGTCGACCGGGTGCATCCTTTTCCAGGAGGCCGATGTCAAGGCTCTACTCTGGGCCGAGGCCTCATTCCTGCAAGGGGCAGCCAGTTCAGCTCCCGTCTGGCTGTGTCGTGGAACCTCTCATCCACGAGTGGTGGGAGCCCCCTGCTGCCCAGAGCGAGGAGTGGCAGAAGGACGGGAAGGTGGGCAGAGGCCACCGGAGCTGGTGAGTCCGGGGCCAGCAAGGCAGAGCTGGACCAGATTGAGATGTGGCCCCGCCCACCTCTCTAGCCACGCCCCTCCTGGCCTCTTCACCGTTCCCACAGTTCCCTGCGCCTCTAGATACTTGCACAGGTTAATGCTGAGGCCCAGAGAGTCTTTCCAGTTGACTTCTGTCAAAGAATTATCGCGCATCCTGTGTGCCAGGCATCGAGCAGCGCCGATCTGGCCTGTGAGGAATCCGCAGTCAGGGTGTGTGTGATGGGAGGGCAGACCTGAAGTGAGCTCGCTGCAGTGTCAGGTGTGTGTCTTTTCTCCCACCGGGCTGCCAACACTCAAGTGCGGCTCCTTCGAGAAGCCCCCAGGATTGCCTCTGCCCAGCTCAGCCCTCCACCGGCCCATGTGCTCCACTCTGTTTAACAGCCTGAGTTGAAATGGGCTGTCTTTCCCCACTAGACTTGAGTTCCTTTTGAGGGCAAGGGCTTTGCCTTGATCACCTTTGGATCCTTGGTTCTGTGTGTGGAGCCTGGCACATAGTAGGTGCTTCAAAAACCTGGGCCGAATGAAAGTTGATAAATTCAACACCTTAAGATCTTCAAAGAGTGACGCAATGGTGGCATTTCAGACAAGGGGCTGGATTAAGGTGTGGGGGCCATCTCAGTGCCCTACACATCTGAAGGGGCTGCCGAGAACTCAGGACCCCCAGAATGTCAGCCCCATGCAGGCGTGGCTTTTGTCTTGTTCTACCAGTGCTTGAAACAAGGCACTTAATATAAGACTGTGGAAAGTATGAATGAAGAATAACAAATTCAAGACCCTCTGTGACTCCCCAAGTGATCACTGGCTCCAATCTATACTTGTATCCCTTCTCGGACAGGGAACTCACTACTTATCTCCTGAGCAGCATCCTTTCTGTCTTCAGACAGCATGCCCTATTGGGAAGTTCTTTTGCTTTCCCCCGGCCTTGGCAGAACCAGTGCACTCTTGCCCCTGCTTAGAGGGACCCTTGCTTCACATCTAGCTCCTGGAGATTCCTGGCCAGATGGCAGCCCCCAGTGGCCAGAGAATGAGGGTCCAGGGTCTGCTGAGTGTCCACTCTTCCCCATTTGGCCCTCCTGGTCTCCAGCTGGGAAAGGAATGAGGGTGAAGGGTCTACATTGGCCTCAAGGATGGCAGATGTGGTCATGGAGAGGACAGAGCTCCACCCACAAGTTGACTCATGAGCTTTATTCTCTATTCTGAGTGATTCCCAGAACAGCCACTCATGCCCAGAAAATCCCCCATTCCACCCTCTCAGTGACAGGGGAGGAAGCCGAGGACCAGAGAGGGGAAGAGAGTGGACTAAGATTGCACAGCCAGTGGCAGGAGGGGCCCTCAGAGCCCATGACCCCTGGCTGCCCCTTTAGGGCCAAAAAAGGCAGCAGATGTGGCACTCAGCTCCCATGCTGCCACATGGGGCCTGTGGAAGACCTCAAAGGTCCTGTAAATCTTCTTCCTGTCACACCCAAACAGATCCTCCTCAGTGCAGTATCATTATGAGGTGCTTGCACATCTCCAGAGACAGTGGCCTCACCACTTGCAAGGCAGCTACTCTGTCCTGACCCCTCAGAGAGTGTGTGTGTTGTGTGTGTGTTTTGAGGTGGGGGAAGAGAAGTTGCCTCCCCTCCCTCGGGGAATTCACCTTGTCCGGCTCACCTACGCAGGCTGACAGTCCAGCCGAGGTAACCCCATATCCTGTTTTCTTGCAAGGGAACTTCGCTCTAGGGACTCCCCCAGGGCCTGTGCAGCAGGGTAAGTCGTGCTACTGAGAAGAAACCTGTTTGTGGAATGCTCCTCCAGGCTGGGGCCTCCCTGGAGACGGAACTGCCTGCCTGTGGGTAGTGAAGCCAGTTTCACGCTTGATGGTGCTATGCCAGAGTCTCAGGATGCTAGGACCTGCTGGGGCAGCTGCTCATCACCTCAGGAGCCTTGGGCAGTGGTCCAGCAGGGAAATTGTGGCAGAGACTCTGCTACAAGGGTATACGTCACTCATGGCATCGCTGCTGCCTCCAGGCAGCCCTCCTGGTAACCAACAGATCACAAAGCTCTCTTCTTGGCTTCTTGGTTGTACCACCCTTTCTGCTTGAGTGTGTCTGCTTGAGTATGTCTGTATGCCTCTGCCATTTGCTTGAGGAGTCCCACCTGTCCCTTCTCTAAAATGAACATCCTTGAGGATGGGCCCACTCTGCTCTCTGCCTCTCAGCAGTCTTCAGTCCAGAGCCCCTTCCTGCTCAGTAAACAGGTGTAGACATCTCCAGCCAGAAGCTCCTTGGGAGACCCAGCATATTCCTATCCTTCCACGGACAGGAAGCAGTCTGAGAGGGGCCATTGCTGGCAGGTTGAGGGGTGGAGTGCCCAGAGCCAGAAGGGCTGGGACATTCCTAGCCAAGCACCACAGTTTTCCAGGAACCAGAGAAGGAGTGTGATTCGGCCGAGGGCACACAGCAAGTTGAGACACAAAGCTAGGACTGAGACTGTGATGTCCAGGTTCCTAGTCCAGTGCTCTTGGGTCTCCCAGAGGTCATGTCCATGGATCTGAGATGTGTCTCCTGTGTCCCTTGGGCAGGGAGGGCCAAGCTGCCACTGAGGATGGGGAGGGGCTGGCTGAGAACCCCCTGAGCAGAAGGAGGAGGCATAGCCATGGTGGAGGGTAGGAAGCACTCAGGCCCCTCCTGCTTTGAAGGCTGATGGCATTTCAGAGGGCAAGGAGACTTCCAACAAAAAAGGAAACTGAGGCCCAGAGAGAGGGCAGGGTGCCAGGCTGTGGCCGCTTTCCTTACCCCTTCCTGTACTGGACTTGGGGCAGGGGTGGGGCCTTTCCTTTGGCCCTCCTGGTCTCCAGCTGGGAAAGGAATGAGGGTGAAGGGTCTACATTGGCCTCAAGGATGGCAGATGTGGTCATGGAGAGGACAGAGCTCCACCCACAAGTTGACTCATGAGCTTTATTCTCTATTCTGAGTGATTCCCAGAACAGCCACTCATGCCCAGAAAATCCCCCATTCCACCCTCTCAGTGACAGGGGAGGAAGCCGAGGACCAGAGAGGGGAAGAGAGTGGACTAAGATTGCACAGCCAGTGGCAGGAGGGGCCCTCAGAGCCCATGACCCCTGGCTGCCCCTTTAGGGCCAAAAAAGGCAGCAGATGTGGCACTCAGCTCCCATGCTGCCACATGGGGCCTGTGGAAGACCTCAAAGGTCCTGTAAATCTTCTTCCTGTCACACCCAAACAGATCCTCCTCAGTGCAGTATCATTATGAGGTGCTTGCACATCTCCAGAGACAGTGGCCTCACCACTTGCAAGGCAGCTACTCTGTCCTGACCCCTCAGAGAGTGTGTGTGTTGTGTGTGTGTTTTGAGGTGGGGGAAGAGAAGTTGCCTCCCCTCCCTCGGGGAATTCACCTTGTCCGGCTCACCTACGCAGGCTGACAGTCCAGCCGAGGTAACCCCATATCCTGTTTTCTTGCAAGGGAACTTCGCTCTAGGGACTCCCCCAGGGCCTGTGCAGCAGGGTAAGTCGTGCTACTGAGAAGAAACCTGTTTGTGGAATGCTCCTCCAGGCTGGGGCCTCCCTGGAGACGGAACTGCCTGCCTGTGGGTAGTGAAGCCAGTTTCACGCTTGATGGTGCTATGCCAGAGTCTCAGGATGCTAGGACCTGCTGGGGCAGCTGCTCATCACCTCAGGAGCCTTGGGCAGTGGTCCAGCAGGGAAATTGTGGCAGAGACTCTGCTACAAGTGTATACGTCACTCATGGCATCGCTGCTGCCTCCAGGCAGCCCTCCTGGTAACCAACAGATCACAAAGCTCTCTTCTTGGCTTCTTGGTTGTACCACCCTTTCTGCTTGAGTGTGTCTGCTTGAGTATGTCTGTATGCCTCTGCCATTTGCTTGAGGAGTCCCACCTGTCCCTTCTCTAAAATGAACATCCTTGAGGATGGGCCCACTCTGCTCTCTGCCTCTCAGCAGTCTTCAGTCCAGAGCCCCTTCCTGCTCAGTAAACAGGTGTAGACATCTCCAGCCAGAAGCTCCTTGGGAGACCCAGCATATTCCTATCCTTCCACGGACAGGAAGCAGTCTGAGAGGGGCCATTGCTGGCAGGTTGAGGGGTGGAGTGCCCAGAGCCAGAAGGGCTGGGACATTCCTAGCCAAGCACCACAGTTTTCCAGGAACCAGAGAAGGAGTGTGATTCGGCCGAGGGCACACAGCAAGTTGAGACACAAAGCTAGGACTGAGACTGTGATGTCCAGGTTCCTAGTCCAGTGCTCTTGGGTCTCCCAGAGGTCATGTCCATGGATCTGAGATGTGTCTCCTGTGTCCCTTGGGCAGGGAGGGCCAAGCTGCCACTGAGGATGGGGAGGGGCTGGCTGAGAACCCCCTGAGCAGAAGGAGGAGGCATAGCCATGGTGGAGGGTAGGAAGCACTCAGGCCCCTCCTGCTTTGAAGGCTGATGGCATTTCAGAGGGCAAGGAGACTTCCAACAAAAAAGGAAACTGAGGCCCAGAGAGAGGGCAGGGTGCCAGGCTGTGGCCGCTTTCCTTACCCCTTCCTGTACTGGACTTGGGGCAGGGGTGGGGCCTTTCCTGGATGCCCAGGGCCAGCAGCCTCATGATTGGGCTCTGAGACCTTGGTGGTTCCCACCCATCCCAGCTCTTGAGCCCTGCCTCCCCCACCCCCGCCCCCCGCTGTCAGGTCGAAGTGAAGGGGGTTGAGGGAGGATGTGTGCAGGCCCTGGGGTGGGAGTGGGTCTCCAGGTACCACAGGTCATGGGGGTTGCAGGACACCCGGCACCACCTCCAAGGAAGCTCACTGCTTGCTGGCGATCTTCTTCTTCCGAGCAGAGACCAGGTCGTAGAAGGGGACACGAGTGATGCTGGCTCTGGAGTGAGGGTAGTGAAAAGATTTCAGGGCTGGATGGGCTGGCAAAGGGATCTCATCTCCCAGGGCTTGTAATAAGGGTGTGCTTCTCCCAGGACAGGGTTGGCCTGCCCCACTGCAGGGGTAAAGCCTGATGACCCCAACAAGGACCGAGCCAGGGTGTGCCACAGGCAGGCCTGAGAGCCTCGGGAATTCTGCCCCCACTTATCTTTGGATGCCTCCCCAGGCCCCGTCAGACTTGGAAGGAGGTGACAAGAGCCCAGGTGGAACCCGCAGACCTGCTTGCCAGTTCTAGCTCCGCCCCTCTGGCTGTGTAGCCCTGGGCAAGTCCTTTCCCTCTCTGGACCTCAGTCCTCATCTATAAAATGAAGGTGAGAGTGGGCTTGGCCTGGCAGCCTCACAGGGCTGCTGCAAGATCGGAGGGAAAAGACCCTACAAGTCTCTGGGATATACCTGGTCCCCGGCCTATTGACCACTTCTGCGTGTCCCTCTGTCTAAGAGGACTCACCCTCACTGGTATCTCCCCATAGACTCAGAGTCAAGGTGTTATCCTGCCCTTCACCTGGCTTTCCTCCTCCTGTCCCTTCACTGCCGGTCACACCTGTCGAACCCCAGCCCCTGCATGGTGGTCCTTCTCCCCTGATTACACCTGTCTGTGGCTCTTCAGCACACTCAGGAGAAACCTGAGCTCTCTGCCATGGCCACCAAGGCCTTGCCATCCTTTGCAGCCTCATTTCCCACTGCTCAGCCCCCACGCTGCCTGGTCCCCACATAGCCCTACCCCTGCACTGCCCGGCATTGCCTGGTCCCATGCTGCCCAGCACCAGCTATCCAGGAAGATGTCCAGGCATCCCTGTGCCTGATCTGCCCTTTTGTTTTGGCCTGCATTGCTCCTTCCACCTAGAAAGTCCTCCTCCCCACCTACACCAGGTCTTTGCAGGACCACTTAGGATCCTGATGCTAACAGGTGCTGGGCAAAGAGCTTTATTCGTAACATCTCCCATGATCCTCCACCATTCCCATGAATTCTGTGCCTTGCTCCTCTGTGTCCTGGGCCTGGCCCAGAGAGGATGCTCACGGAACATGGTGGAAGGGATTTGCATGCCAGAAACAGGAGGGAAGTTCTGGAGTCGGCCCTCTTTCCAGGCAAGGAAACAGGACCCTGAGAGGAGCAGGGCTTCTGGAAGGTGACCAGAGACCCCTCCCCGCCAGCCCAGCTGCCTGTTACCGAATGGCTTCGATCCATTGGTCCCGCTCCTCGGCGCTGGAAGCTGAGATCCGGTAAGACTCGTGCTTGCCCTCCACCACTTTACCATCGCCATCGGTCTTGCAGGCCTTTATCTTCTGGCCCCGGCAGCTGGGGTTGCAGAGCTCCAGGCAGAACTGTGGGGAAGTGGCCAGGTGAGGGCAGGGCAGCGGTGGGAGGAAAGGGTAGCTGTGTGGGCTCTCAGGGAGGCTCGGAGAGGCTTGGAGAGGCCTAGACACTGGGCAAGACCAGCATCTAGAAGAGCAGCAGGACACGCCTGACTGCCAGGCCCTCCTGAGAGAGGAGAGCGGGCAGCTCCTTATGCTGAGAACTTACTATGTGCCTGACTTGCCCTAAATCCATGATTCCTCTTAAAATCCCCAATTGACAGATAGGAGGCTCAGAAAGGAGCAGAGACTTAGAAGGTCCCAGAGCCAGTATCAGGGGCCAGGCTCTGAGAGACAGTGTGGCCAGGCCCTCTCGATGCCTCTTGACGCCAGGATCCCCGTCCTTAAGAGGGAGGCTGGGGCAAGCCTGAGCTACTGGAAGGTGTCATGGGCATGGCGTCGCCTCCTGGAGAGCCCAGCCCAGCCGCCCTCTCCCTGCAGTCTGTTTTGGAAATTCCTACAGCTGCTCTGGCCTGAGGCCACCTTGCTGACACCTACTGGCTTCTTGGGGTCATCCACCTTCTGCACTGAGAGATTCTCAAGGGGTATGATTCCCCGGGGCTCCTTGTCCTGCAGGAAAATAAGAAGAAAGATCAGGATAAGAAAAGGGAGTCTCGAGTCAAGGGCAGGGAGTGAACTTGGAAGTTTCGTTGTTTAGTCACTAAGTCGCCTTCAACTCTGTGACGCTATGGACTATAGCCTGCCAGGCTCCTCTGTCTGAACTCAGCGGCACCCAAATCCCAAAGAGGAGTGTGTCCATCTTCCCCAGACTCTGACCAGCCCTGGAGAGGGCAAGGGAGCAACATGGGAAGAGCCCTGGCTGGGAGTTAGGAGGCCGGACTTTAAGCCCCAGCTCTGCCTTGCACCTTGGCCCAGCCCCTTCCCTCCTTGTGGCTGTTTCCCTCAGCTGTAAGATGGGTGTGGAGGAGGACCAAATGACCTCAAAGAGGCCCCAGCTCTACGATGGACTGCTTAGTGAGAATCTGGAAAGGGTTTGAGGGGAGGGACAGGGTAGGGTAAGGCTCACAGTGGTGAACTCGAAGTAATAGAGGCAGCTGTCCGTCAGGATGAACCAGCGTCGTTTCCAGGTTTTCACGCGGCCACCTGCAGGAGCCAGTGATGGAGTCAGTTAGCCCTCCTCTGCCCTGGGCTCCAGCGCTTCTCTCCACGAAAGAGCAGGGCCTCCGACGCCCACCTCTGGGCCCCCACCCTAGCCCCCTAACCCCTAGCTTGCCACACCTCCCCCTTATCTATCTCTCTCCCACTTAAGACCTGAGGGGTTCCGTCACCTCCAGGCTGCCCCAGAGCTCCTCCCTAGTCCAGCCCCAGGGGCAGGCTGGCTATTCATGCACTTTCCTCTTGTCCCCACCACTCTGTTCATCCCTTGGCCGGCTCCCTGCCTGGTCTTATGCTAAGCCTTTCATCTTTCATTTGCCAGGCAATGTTCGAGAGGATTCAAGAAACACTCACTTATTAATCCCTATGACTACCTATGAGGAGGGGACCATTGTTAACCCCATTTTACAGATGAGGAGATCGCAGGGCAGAGAAGGTACGTCATCTGCTCAAGGTCTGGTAGCAGAGATTTGAACCCCAATGTCTGAGCCCCAGAGCCCAAGTGCATGGTCATTTCCCCACATGTTTAATCCTCCCAGAGGTGACTGTTACCATTTCACAGCTGTGGAAACTGAGGCCAAGGATGGATGGAGGAGCTGGGATCTGTGACTTAGAGCTGCCCTGGGGCTGAGAACTGTCAGCTGGGCAAGAAAAGGAGGCTGCAGTCTGCAGGTGGATGGACTGGGAGGTGGGCCTGGAGAGATGGAGGGTCTGGATGGGCTCGCAGGCCAGGGCCCTGCTCCCACATACGGCGTCTGTCTTGGAAAGCCTCTGTGCCTGGCTGGCTGCCCCTGCCCAGAGGTGCCCAGCATGTGTGAGGGTGGCAGGCTCAGATGGCCGGGTCCTACAGTTCCGCTGCTAGAACTTGCAGCGGCTGCTGCTGAGGCACCCACCACAGCTCCCCTCTGCAGGCCCAAGGCCCTCCCTGCCCCCAGTCCTGTTGAGGAGAGGCTCCCCAAGCCACATCCTCTCACACTCCTGCCCCCTTGTCTTTCAGGGACAGCCAGCCATCTGCCCACCAAATTCTGCCACTGGCTGGCTATGTGGCTTGGGCTGGTCCCTTAACCTCACTGGGCCTGGGCTTCCTCAGAATCACTTCAGAAAGAAAGATCTGCGGTTGAAGGGCTTATCTATGAATCTGTCAGCTTTCTATCTCCCTTCCTGCTCATTGTTCCCTCCCCCACTGTCCCCTCATCCCCAGGACAGACGGAGGGAGGGTTGGGGCAAGCAGACGGCTGCCCTGGGGCTCAGGAGACTCTCAACTCCACCACCCGAGGCTTCAGGTCAAATGGGTGTGTGTGTCCGCTGTGTTGCGTGAGTGTTGCAGGCACATCAGTGCATGTGCCCCAGAGTGCAGGAGTGTACGTCTCACCCAGTTTGAGCAGCCAGCCCTCGCGGTCGGGTTTGAAGAAGGTGTGGGTGAGGTCATTGCCATCGTCTTCGGGGATGGAGAAGGGCTCGCTCTTGATGCTGTCAAAGAGGTTCTGCCCCAAGAGAAGGGAGGGAAAGATCCGCTGTGACGTTCATCCAGGGCCTGGATCTGGCCTATGTGGCCTCGGGCAGGTCACTGACTCTGTGTGCCTCAAGGTGGGATGCTGATCTTGCCTCTTACAGGCCCCTCTCCTAGGCAGAGACCAGAGATCTCTTCTGAGGGATGGGAATTTCCCAGAAAGTAGATTTCAGTTCTCTGTGAAGGACTTTCTAGCTGTTGCTGCTACTGCTGCTAAGTCACTTCAGTCGTGTCCAACTCTGTGTGACCCCATAGACAACAGCCCACCAGGCTCCCNTACTGATTTTGCTTTTCTGTTGGAATCCTGTTACAGTATCTTTTAAAGAGACTTTCTCTGTCTTTGAGATTAATCTGAAGCAAATGATCTGAGAGGATTTTTTGTTTGTTTGTTTTTTCTGTGAGTTTGCTTCATAATGTTGTAAAGAGGTAACAGTTTATTAAAGTGCAGGGCCACTGTTTCAAAACAAAGCAGGGCTACCAGGAAAAGATAAGGGCTATTGAATTCCTTTTTTTTTTTTTTTTCAGCTTCTTTTATTCCTGGGAAGCCAGGAAAACATCTTTGATTTATAGACAAAGTTCTTTTAAAGCATCTCGAAATTATTCCTCTAATTCCTTGAAGAAACAGGTTTCCTTTATAGATGCCTTGTCATTTATGGCCGTGCTGGGCCTTCGCTGCTGTGCCCAGGCTTCCTCTAGTTTCGGAGAGTGGGGGTTACTCTTTGTTGTGGTGCATGGGCGTCTCACTGCAGCGGCTTCCCATGCTGTAGGGCACAGGCTCTAGGTGTGCGGGCTCAGTGATTTCAGTTCACGGGCAGAGTTGCCCTGTGGCAAGTGGACTCTTCCCAGACCAGGGATCAAGCCTGTGTCCCCTGCATTGGCAGGCAGATTCTTAACCACTGAACCATGAAGGAAGCACTATAGATATTTTTTAAATATCAAGAATAACAGAAAACCCCATGCCTATAGTCACTTAAAATCCTACTGTTCTTAAGTTGTTAAAAAAAAGGCATGAAAGATTCTTTCAGCTTTCTCCAATACACTCACCACTGATAATCACTGTTTTTGAATGAATTCTTGAAAAATTTTAATATGCTTATATATACACATACCATTTGTTAAATAAAATAAATTTTAAAACTATAAACATCTAACAGCCTTATCATGAATCATTTCCCCAGGTATATACGTATATACCTAACTCATTACTCTTTGAAAGTTAGAGTCATATCTATTGTAAGGATATACCATAAATTGGTTGCCATTTCCATATTGATAGATTTAACCTCTTTTATTCATCTTTGTATCACTGATCCCAAGCACAATATCCACTGCATAATGGGCTCAGAGAAAATAGAGGAAGAGCAATGAATATGTGTCTGTTTTCTGACAGCAGTGATCTTGCGCTGGAGAGTATAAAACTGAACAAACAAGTCCCATCCAAAACTGTCCAGTGTTGCTGCAAAATAACTCAGCTCTTCCACCATGACTATGACCTCCATCTTCACCAAAGCCTTGGAGAAATCCACTCTGTCTCAAAAGGATCACAATTTTTTTCCCTTTATTATGGAAACATAACTCCCTCTCAAACACAGCACAGCAGGAAATATTAAATTAATGTAATATGAAAACAAGGATCGAGTTATGACAATGCCACATGGCAGACTCTGAAATGACCAACAGTGGAGGAGGGTCTGTATGAACTTTACTTTCATACGTTGCCCTTTTTGAATAAAATTAATGTCCCTTATTTCTCATTCAAAAAGCAAGTAAGAAAGACAGCTATGCTTTCTTTTAAAACTTTTTTGAAAAAGGAAATACTGCTTCTGTGGTACTTTCATTAATTTAGCCAGTGCTGTGTGTTTCCCCTGGGCTAGGATTCTCTGTGCAGAACTGCTAACCTTCCCTGCCCGTTGGATCAAACTGAAGAGCCTGAAAACACACTTATGCCTGGTTCCACTCCTCAGAGATTCTGATTTACTTGTCGCGGGGCCTGTCCTGAGCCCTGGGCATTTTTAAAAGTCCCCAGAAGTGCAGCCAAAGTTGAGAGGCAATCTTCTGCAAAAGGAGAGACCACAGTGGTGCCATGAGTCCTCACAGGATTCCCTGTCCCATCACTAGAACAAGAAAAGGAAGGGAGAAGGTAGATGAGTTTCAGCATAAGAGGACTGTAGAGGCATGAGGGAGGAGAGAAATGAATGTGCATCGCATGGGGGAGCAGGATGAAACCACACAGGCACGCTCACAGCATAGCTTCCCAGCAAACCTGGCCTGTGGCTCTCGGATTGAGAGACTGAATGAACTTGAGGACAATCTTCTCTCCTTCTCCCTCTCTCTGGAGAATGAAAATGAGGCATCTTTATTATCTGAGTTCAGGCTCCTATAATAAGATTCCATTGACCAGAAGGCTTCAACAATGGAAATATAAGTCTTATAGTTCTGGAGACAAGTCTAAGAGCAGCGTATACTGGCAAATTCAGTGTCTAGGGAGAGTTTCTTGTGTTCTCACATGACTGTGAGTGAGTTCCAGTCTCTCTCTTCTTAAAAAGACACTCTAAGCCAACCATGGAGGCCACACCCTTAGGAAAGTGAAAAATGAAAGTGTTAGTCATCAGTCATGTCTGACTCTTTAGGAATCAATAGACTGTAGCCCGCCAGGCTCCTCTGTCCATGGGATTCTCCAGGAAAGAAAACTGGAGTGAGTTGCCATGCCCACCTCAAGGGGATCTTCCTGACCCAGGGATCTAACCTGAGTCTCCCACATTGCAGGCTGATTTTTTACCATCTCAGCCACCAGGGAAGCCCTGGGTACTGGCAAGTTCAGTGTCTATGGAGAGCTGTCTTCCTTATTTGCAGACAGCTATCTTGTATTCTCACAGAGTGAGAGTAAGCTGTAGTCTCTCTCTCTTCTTAAAAAGGCACTCTAAGCCAGTCATAAGCTTCATCTAAACCTACACCTCCTAATATCATTGCATTGGTGGTTAGGGCATCACTGTATGAATGGGAGAGACAGACAAACCTGCAGTCCATACTGATTATAAGCTCATTATAAAATAAGATATTGGCATTGTCACCATCCTAGAAGTCTGCCATTCAGATCTTCCTTCAAGATAGAAACTGCTTGTAAGAGTTGGAGTTTGCTGATTCCCACTAGTTAATATTGGGATCCCCAGCAGTGGGGATCCCCTACTCTGAGACTATGGTCCTCCTAGGCTGCTTGTAGCTAATGACACAGCAGAGGTACCAAAACCAGCCCATGACAGGACTCTGCTAATGGGCAATCTTTGTTCTGGGACTCCCTGAGAACTTCTCAGAGCTGTTGTAAAGTCTGAGATTTTTAATACCTAATCCTCCTTCCTTTCTCTTCTTCTTTCATAGAACTCAGATGGTATCACTGTCTTTGCTTCCTCCTGCTCCTTCACCCCTTCAGCTTTTATAAACACTTCTTCCAGCAAATTTCTTGCACCCTAAATACTTTCTTGGCATCTTCTTCTCAGAGGACCCACCCAAACTGACACAGGATGAGACCTCAAAGAGGATCTGTGTGCCGTGTGCTAAGTTGCTCAGCCATGTCTGACTGTTTGCGCCCCCACTGACTGTATCCTGCCAGGCTCCTCTGTCCATAGGATTCTCCAGGAAAGAATACGAGAGTGGGTTGCCATGCCATCTAGGCTCATTAAATACTTCTTAACTTGGGAATCTGAGATTTCGGATATTTTCTGAATGTCACAAGGCTCCTACTCGGCTGACTAGGATTAGTGATAGGTTTTACAACCCACAATCAAATGCTTTTGCTACCAAAATAGGAGATTCAAAGTAAAGATGCTGAAAGTAATAAAAATAAAATTACAACAATTTATACTAAGAACACAGGAAGATTCACAGGATAGTCTAACAAGGAATGCTCACAAAATAGAACAGGCAAAGCAAACACAGAGGCAGGAGCTGGAAAGCAAAGAAAAACATTAGGAACACCCACAACATCCAAGCTCAGTTTCAGGTTCTCTCTCAGTCGCACAGATATTCCTCATTTCCAAAACGCAAACTACCAGAGCACATGTGAGGTGTCTTGTCTCAGAGAATACAGTGGGTTAAATAGTACCTCCTCATTCCCCCGCCCACCTGGAATCTCTAAATGTCACCTTATTTGGAAGTAGGGTCTTTGCAGATGCAATTAAAGGTAGAGATTGAGATATGATCATACTGGGTTAGCATGCATGCTAACTTGCTTTAGTTGTGTTCGACTCTTTATAACCCCATGGACTGTAGCCTGCTAGGTTCCTCTTTCCATGGGATTCTCCAGGCAGGAATACTGGAGTGGGCCACTATGCCCACCTCCAGGGGGATCCTTCCGACCCAAGGACCAAACCTGTGTCTCTTATGTCTCCTGCATTGGCGCTACCACTAGCACCACCTGGGAAGCCCATACTGGGTTAGAGTGGGCTCTAAATCCAATTAAAATGTCTTTATAGGAGACAGTAAAAGACAGAGGAAAATAGCCTGGAGTAATGATGCATATACGAGTCAAGGAATGCCAGGAACCACCAGAAGCTCAAAGAGGAAAGGAAGAAGTCTCCCCTTGAGCTTTTGGAAAGGGTGTGGCCCTGCCAGGACCTTGATTTTGAATTTCAGAATTGTGAGTGAAGAAATTTCTGTTGCTCTAAGCCAGCAAGTTTGTGGTAATTTGTTATAGCAACCCTAGGAAATTAATATGCTAAGGCACAAGCTTACTGATGGGTCACCGAGCCAAAAGCAGACTGTGTGCCCAAATATAAAAAAGCAAGACCATCAGTGCATATCTTTTCAGCAAACAGGATAGGGAAACTGGTACAGGATACCCCAGGAGAGTTTTGGACTTGAAGACATTCCATTGCATACCATGAGGTAGCATATTCCACTCTCATGCTGATCAAGAGTGAGTACCATGGTTCCATGTGGCCTGAGAGAGAAGCACAGAGCTCCCACAAAACAGCTTACTCAATTACAAATCCAGAGAATTAGTGGCTCCTGTGGTGAGAATGTAAAAAAGAATCAACCAGTCTCAACCTGTCTGCCATCCTCTCATCCTTAATTTCCTCAGTTATAGAATGAGGTCAGATTAAATCAATTTCCATTGCTCAGTTCAGTTCAGTTCAGTTCAGTTGCTCAGTTGTGTCCAACTCTTTGCGACCCCATGAATCACAGCATGCCAGGCCTCCCTGTCCATCACCAACTCCCGGAGTTCACTCAGACTCGCGTCCATCGAGTCCGTGATGCCATCCAGCCATCTCATCCTCGGTCGTCCCCTTCTCCTCCTGCCCCCAATTCCTCCCAGCATCAGTCTTTTCCAATGAGTCAGCTCTTCACATGAGGTGGCTAAAGTACTGGAGTTTCAGCTTTAGCATCATTCCTTCCAAAGGAATCCCAGGGCTGATCTCCTTCAGAATGGACTAGTTGGATCTCCTTGCACTCCAAGGGACTCTCAAGAGTCTTCTCCAACACCATAGTTCAAAAGCATCAGTTCTTCGGCACTCAGCCTTCTTCACAGTTCAACTTCCAGTGCTAGCATCCTCTAATTAAGGACCTGTGTGTATGGGTGTATGGGTCAAGCAGACCTCCCTATTTGGGGGAGGATGGTTTAACATTTATGTTGGTTTTAGGATGAGGAGAGTAGCTATCTTTTGACAAATTTTTAGTTAATTCTTGTATCAGGGTTCGAAAGACCACCCTTAGGCTTGGTGATTTACTAGAAGGACTTGCAGAACTCAAAGGATGTTACACTCATGGTTACAATGTATTACAGCAAAAGGATGCAGATTTAAATCAATAAAGGGAAAAGGTATATGGAGTGAAGTCCAAGAGAAATCAGGTATTGCTTCCAGGTGTCCCTTTTCAGTGGAGTCATAGAGTGAAGTGAAAGTTGCTTAGCTGTGTCTGAATCTTTGCGACTCCATGGACTATATGGTCCATGGAATTCTCCAGGCCAGAATTGGAATGGGTTAGCTGTTCCCTTCCCCAGGGGATCTTTCCAACCCAGGGATCAAACCCAGGTCTCCTGCATTGTAGGTGGATTTTTTTTTACCAGCTGTGCCACAAGGGAAACCCAGAGTCATTTAGGGACACACTAAATTCTCCCAACAACACAGGTGAAGTGCTATCAACCAGGGAAGCTCACTTGAGCCTTGGTGTGCTAGACTTTTAGGGATTCAGTCATGTATGCATGCAGTGCTTGTGTGACTGACCTCAGCTACTCACATTTCAACCTCTTCCATCCCAGAACAAAAACAGGCATTCACCATAAATCATCACATTGTTAGGATAAATTTCTCTCATCGAACTGGTACAGCAGGCCAAAGACCTTGGGCATATGAAAACACTCTTATCAGGGAGAATGTGCCAAGACCTTTGTACTTCAGCCTGTGTCTGAGATTCCACAGCATGCATATAATAAAGTAGCACAAGCACATTTCTTTTACCTGCACCCAAAAGTCTTGTCAGATACCTTAAGCTTAGTCATTTGCTGATGTCTTGCAACACTAAAATATCCAGATTATGCTGATTTTAAAGTTGAAATCTTAATTTAATATTTGGGCACATAAGCCATAGGCATTTTTTCTGATTTGTAGATCAGGTACTCAGCTATATCATCTGTTTAGTCTCTTAAGAATATTATATCAGATCTATAAAATGTAAGATTTTTTTCCCTGGTTTCATTTTGTCTTTGATGAAGCCAGGATTATACTGTAATTCTGTTCTGCAACTTAGCTTTCATTTAAAACTATATCATGGACATCTTGATTTTTAAGGCTTCCATTATCTACCTCATTCTTTTTATGGAATAAATATAATTAACCAAACCAAACAAAATATACTTAATCAATCCTCCATTGTAATCATTTAGGTTGTTTTCTGCTTTTAATTATTAAAACAACTCTCAAATTAATATCTCTGAAAATGTGTGGAGTGACGGAATTTGATTCTATGCAGCATGCAGGATTTTTTGTTACTATTTCTTGACAATAATGGAAGCAACTCTGATTGCTAGGTGGTGAAGCCACCCCTTCTCTTAGTTGTGCTTTAAAGGAAAATACTCAGTATTATATATGCTAGAGAATTTCATATCCAGGATCTTATGTAATCCTCACAAGAACTATATGTAGTTAATGGCTACTCCTAGTTTTAAAATTCTGATGTTTTTCTGATTACAAAACGATACATACTTATAAGAAATTTGGAACATGTGGAGGGGCTTTCCTAGTAGTTCAGTGGTTAGGAACCCACCTTGCGATGCGGGGAGCACCAGTTTGAGCGCAGGTCCAGGAAGATCTCACATGCCACAGGTCAACTAAGCCCGTGCACCTCAACTATTGAGGTCCATATGCAGCCGGAGCCTGCGCTCTGCAACAAGAGAAGCCACCTCAATGAGAAGCCCATAGACTGCTACTGGAGAAAGCCTCTGTGCAGCAACACTCAGCGTAGCCAAAAATTACATAATCTTTTTTAAAAAGAACACATCGAAATCCTTTAAGAAGAAAATTAACACCACTTATAATTTAGCTGTTCTAAGAAAATCTCTGTCAATATTCCAGTGAATCTCCATGTCTTCTTTCTGTGCAGTATTTCACATAGTTGAAATTCAGCTTTAGACACTTCTGTGTCCTGCTCAATTTAGGGATTGAACCTGTGCCCTCTGAATTGAAAGTGTGGAGTTTTAACCACTGGACTGCCAGGGAAGTCCCTTGTATCCTGCTTATTAATTTAAGATTATAACATTTCTTATGTTACTCCTCTTGATAACCATTTTTAAATGCTATATAATATTCCATTATGTTTCTGTACCATATGTTACAAGTCTTTTAGTTTGCTTCCATTATTTCCCACTATAACATGTTATTTGCTTTGAAGGATATCTTTCATGTATAGAGATTTTTCTGTGTTTTATATTATTTAGGAGAGAGCCCTAGAAGTGAAATTAGGAGATAAAAGCTCTTATTGCATATTGCTTAACTAAAGGTTTCATTAGTCACTCATGGAATTGTTCCTACCAAGCCTTTAAGATAATCAGTCAGGAAGGAGGATGCCTTTAGCACTCCTATACCCCTCTAGCTTTATGGTATCAACATCAGCCATTTACTATACATTTTTCTTCTTGTAGTATCAGAAAAAATCCTTTATATAAGAATATATGAATAATCAGAACAATTATAATATGAACTTTGCTATCATGTACTTTAAAAGTTTGTTCTTTGGTTTTTCTATTCATATTTCATGGGAGTTCATATTCTGTTACCTATATCCTTAAGATTTATTTTTTTAAATACCAAGACATTTCCAATTGTTGACAATTTTTATTGTTGGGCTGAGAGTATTTCCCTGTTGTAGGTAGCAATAAGTTACTAAAATCTAAAATATATATATCTAAGATTTTTTCTATGAAAAATTGCTTAATTTTCCTATTATGTATTTATTACTAAAATAAGCTTTTTAAAGAAATCAATGATTATGTTTCTGAAAAACTTCTACAAAGTAAAAATTTAATTCTAACTGGGAAACAGAGAAATAGGAATCATTAATGATTTTGATTTACAAAACACACTTCTGATTCATTTTTATTGTAGATTTCTACATGCTATTAGGTTAGTATAAAAATTTGTTTATCAAGATATGTTTTTAAGAAACATTTTCTGAGATTCATTCTTGTATTTCTTTTAAAACAATTTATCTATCAACTTTACAGGATATTTCTTATTGGATGTTTATATGATATTTAAAAGTATAATCCTTATTTTGTTTCTCCTAACTTGAACACAAATAGAAATTTGTACAACCTGAAAGTATAATTTTATATAAAAACTGATACAGAATAAATGTCAAGCAATCTATATTTTATATTAATAGGAACTTGTAACACCCAACAGTGTAAGCACCAGTTGTATTTAAGGCAAAATGGAAAATTACACTCTTATTATACTTTTAGATCCAGCATACTTTCACCTTGGGCAGAGTTGTACAGCACTAAGAATTATAAATGATTATAACTTACCTAGAAGTTGGAGTAATTACTTTCTCAGTATCTACCTAAAATACAGACATAAGAAGTCCCATCTTTTGACATACAAATTATGCTGACAGATTTTTAAATGGTACTTTAAAAGGCTGAATTTTCAGCAGCAGAGCCATCTACAAAAGTTTGGAAGGAGTCAGGATTTTAACTTTGAATTGCTCTTAGGAATTCCTATCTTTCCTGACATATCACACTAAATAGCATATCCAGGTCCATTCTGGAGCTGATTCAAAGCCACTAACTGGCTAGTCTTCCATTCTGGAGCTGATTCAAAGCCACTAACTGGCTGGTCTTGCAGTCTTCTCTAAAGAGAAGGAAAATATGAGTTTCACTGAGTCCAGGATGGGCCCATCTCAGCAGTTAGTTTCATGTAAGCAGCTGTAAGAAGGCAATTGCACCCCATTCCAGTACTCTTGCCTGGAAAATCCCATGGATGGAGGAGCCTGGTAGGCTGCAGTCCATGGGGTCGCTAAGAGTCGGACACAACTGAGTGACTTGACTTTCACGTTTCACTTTGATGCATTGGAGAAGGAAATGGCAACCCACTCCAGTGTTCTTGCCTGGAGAATCCCAGGGACAGCGGAGCCAGGTGGGCTGCCGTCTATGGGGTCGCACAGAAGTCGGACACGACTGAAGTGATTTAGCAGTAGCAGTAAGCAGCTGTGAAAGTGCTGATTTCTGGGAATAGCGGGAGAGACCAGGCATATGTTGCTCAAAGAGGCAGCAAGGAGGCTGTGTTTTATTAAGAGTTTTGTTGGAAAGAAAAAGCTGTTCGGGCAAAGCCGAGATTTTCATTCAGTTATATGCTCTGTCACAGAGGTAACGCAAAACACCTCTTACTTCCCAGAACCTTTTTTCTCCCACAAGATTAATTATATCTCTGAAACATTCCCCCTTTAAAGACTGCAGCTTTCTTCTTTCATGGTTTTATAAGCCTTTATCAAAGCTGTATGCTCAGTGGCTCTGTGTGTGCAACTCAGACTCCGTGGACTGTAACCCAAACAGGCTCTGTCCGTGGAATTTTTCAGGCAATAATACTGGCTGCTCGTACTGCTAAATCGCTTCAGTCGTGTCCTTCTCTGTGTGACCCCATAGACGGCAGCCCACCAGGCTCCCCCGTCCCTGGGATTCTCCAGGCAAGAATACTGGGGTGGGTTGCCATTTCCTTCTCCAGTGCATGAAAGTGAAAAGTGAAAGTGAAGTCGCTCAGTTGTGTCCGACTCTTAGCGACCCCATGGACTGCAGCCTACCAGGCTCCTCCGTCCATGGGATTTTCCAGGCAAGAGTACTGGAGTGGGGTGCCATTGCCNTGAAAGTGAAGTCGCTCAGTTGTGTCCGACTCTTAGCGACCCCATGGACTGCAGCCCACCAGGCTCCTCCGTCCATGGGATTTTCCAGGCAAGAGTACTGGAGTGGGATGCCGTTGCCTTCTCCGTTCTAGCTGTTAGAGCTGCTGAAATATGAAAGAAGCAACTCTGTAGGACAACGAGTTCCCTGTCACCAGAGGTATGCAAGCCAGGGCTGAGAATTCCCTGTAGGAGAGTTGTAGATGTTGGCAATGATCATTTCTCTGTGTTTTGAATCCCCTGCTGTGGGACACTGGCTTCCATGGACAACCTGCCCAGATTTCCAACTGTTTGGGAAAAACATTCTAAATTGTCTAATTCTGCTGATTAAAGCTAGGCACAATGCTGGGTCTCCATCATCGACATAATGAAATCATTTCCTTCTGTTGTGCTTGTGTGTGCTGCTGTTCAGATGGTTTCCTCAAAATGTTAAATGAAAAATTTCACAAGTACTGTTCGATTCCCCAGAGTTTTCGAAATGGTGTTTGCTGGTTTTTAAACGTCTTTTCTGATCCAGGAGCTTAGGGGTGGTGGTAGGCTAAGAGAGTAGGGGAGGAGGGTGCTGGCCTGTAGCAGGTTTTCCTGGGTTTGATGGAGAGGACTCAGCTGGCTGAGGTGGGGTGAGTGGGGAAGGGCAGGGACCACTTTCCCTTTCTGGAGCCCCCACGTTCCTAGAGCAGCCAGGATGTCCTGCTGCCCCTCCCATTCTGCCCCAGCCTGGCCCTGAGGTTTCCTCAGTAGCGCCGGCTGGTTGAAGGAGTTCTGTTCTCTAAGGCCTGTTCTCTGTCAGCAAAGCTGGCAGCCCATACAAATATTCTGAAGGCCCAAGGGGGGAAGCAGGGGGACAGACAGGTCCTCATCCTTCTCAACACCTACGGGAGCCCCCTGGCAGCTTCTGAGGGCCTTCTACAGCCTACACATTCTGCCCCCACAAGGAAAGAAACTCTGTTCACCCACATTTCCTGTACCTTGTAAAACCAGGCTCCACCCCCCCGCCCCCTTGTAAGAAAACACCCTTGCACCTGCCACCACCAAATCAGGCTGTCTTCTCCTGCCTGGCCTTGCGTCCATCCTTCCCCACCCACTCTGTTCTCCTCTGGAGAGTCACCCCCTTACTTTCTGTCCAGGTTGCTCAGGGGTTTGACACTGCCCACTCAGCACTCCTTCATGGCTCCAGGAGACAGTGAATGAGTGCCAACTGGCTAATTAGAGCATTTCATCTTACTGGTCACAGTGACTGATTCAGAGAGGGACTTGTGACCCACACCAGCCAATAAGCCTTCATTCTGGGACTCTAAACTGTTAAGCAAGATGGAAGCCTGGAGATTCCCAGGTCCTCTCTGGGGAACTTGGGGGAAAGCCTGTTTAAGAGGGAAGCCAACTTGGAAGAGGAGGTTGCTCAGAGATGGAGAGACCAGATTGAGCCTTGTCCTCAATGAAGTATCCAGATCTAGCCAAACCTAAGCTGACCATGAGTCCCCAATCTTTTCATTCACACGAGTTGAGAATTCTTCCAGCCAAGGAAGAAACTGAAAGCTGGGAAACAAGTCAAAATCTGCATTGCCAAATCTTGCTTTCTGCTGCAGAGGGAAAGGCTCAGATAGACGTAGGTTTGAACCTGGACTCCTCACAAACTGAGCCCTCCTGGCCAGCTACCTCTATTGGAGCTCAGTTTCCTTTGCTGTAAGCTGGCAGGGGTGGGGGGATGGTACCTGATGCCTGCGGTTGTCAGGAGAACTTAAGGAGCCCAATATACAGTCATTTCTGATGGAGATGCTTGGACCAGAACTCAGGAGGTCTGGCCCTACCCATAGCAGAGGATGCCCCGAACTGACTGTCTCCTTTGCTGGACCTTGGTTTCTCCACCTGTGACACCAGAGGGTGGTCCCCTCTCCTTCCCCTCTCCTTCTTCCCTTCTCCTCCCCAGTTCTCTCTCTGGGCAGCCCTGTCATGGTGAGTGGAGCCAGGCACTTGAAGTGCTTTGTCTGCTTCTCAGGAGAACAATGGGGTCAGTGTCATCAGATGGAGAAACTGAGGCTCACACTCAAGGATACTCCGCCATAAAGGCGGAGCTGGGAGTTGCTCTCCTGACCTCTGGGTCCACACCCTGTGCCTTTGCCCTTAGTCTTTTAGGCACTCTTCCTGTCCCCATCAGGATGGCCAGGACAAGGCTCGCTCAACCTGCCTGAGCCCCTGCTCCCATCATGTACCTCTCCAAAGCCTGTCCCACCTGCATACCCTCATGGTCACAGAGTGACCTCTCTTTAGGTGATGTGTCTGTGTCAATTTAATTTCATAAATCAGGTCACTTAAAAATGTTATATATCCTTCCGCAAAGCCACAAACTGATACTTAAAGATACTTAAAGCTGAGTCCTTGCTTTACACGTGGGGAAGATGAAGCCCCAAAAGAAAGCAAGAAGACCCCGCAGTCCACAGCAGCTTTCTGTAAAAGCCTTGAAGAGCAAAGACTAAGCCAGTGTGGTTCACTTTGTGCCCTGAAAGCTTCTGGAATAATTAGCCAGCCCAGAGACATAGGTGTTGTGCTAAATACCTTACATGTCTACACTAATCCCATAAGCTGGGAGCTCAGAGAGGTCAAGCCTCTTAGCTAAAGTCACACAACTAGAATATGGCGGCGCTAGCACTTGGATGTGGCTGTGACTCCAACACTCTGCTCTTTTCCCTGCCTCTTGGCTGCCAAGGAGGATAATAAACCCTTTCCAGACCTCCCAGGCAGAGTTTGAAGCTAAATTGAGATAATAGACACAAAAGCCCTATGAGAAGAAAGTTACAAGCTCTATATAAATGCAGCGCATTGTTATTAACAAAAGACTTGAATTGGGAAAAATGCCTAAGGAGGGAGCTGCTGAAGGAGGCTCTCCTGGGACAGAAGCAAAAAAAAGTGGCACCTGGAAGATCCAACAGGACTGGTGCTGGCAGGCTGTTAACTCATTACCTGCCAGACCAGGTGTGCCCAGCTTCCTGCTCCAAGTACCATAATGAGATGAGTTTTCAAAGGCCTTTCACATTTCAGGCAGTTTACTAAGGGCTGGGAATTTTAAATAATTATTAATGATTTATAATAGTGACCTAAGCTACCATTTAGAGCTTGTGATATGTACCTGGCATGGGCTATGCCCTTTATGTTTTTAAAAATTACTACTCCCAGCAGCTCTGTGACGCAGGGCATCATTATTCCCGTTCTCCTGGTTGAGGAAACGGTGGCCCCAAGAGGGTGAGTCATTACTCAAGGTCATCCAGGAGGCGAACAACGGGGAGATGGGACTTGACCTGAGCTCTAATCTACCCTCAAGCCCTCATTTTATATCACACTCCCATTCAAAATAAATTTTCTCTGGGGATCAAGGAGGGTGAAAGGCTAAGGGCATGGCTGTTTTCAAACACTGAAGAGCACCAGAGTCGTTCCAGGTCCAGGCTCTCCCCCACCCCCACCAGACTTCTGCTGCAGGACAAACACAGGGTGCTAAGCTACCAGGGTGGGGTTGACATAGTCTCCACCCCTCCTGCCAGACTCTGACCCTGAGGGAACTGAAACTCTGTAGAGTTCTGGGCACCTCTAATCCTAGAAATGAATAGTCAGTTCGTTTTTTGCTGAGCCAGGCTTTGAATCTCACTCCTGTCTTTCTAAGATAGTTCCCAGCTCCACTTTGCCCATAGGAAGCAGGTAAACTCTGGAGGCTGTTGTTCAAAGCCCTGGATGCTCTGGCCCCACCTTGGTGCCCATCACTGTCTGTAGGTACCCAGATGGCTACTCCAGATGCCCCTCCCTTTCCCTACCAGGTCAAGTGCTGGCTACTTCCTCTTTCTGGAATGTCCTTTCCCTGTTTCTCCTCTGGGCAAACTGCCACTCAACCTTCAAGGCCAGTTCAAAAGTCACCTCCTCTGTGAAGTCTTCCAGGATGGCACCCTTTCCCTGCCTCTGGGAGACTGATAATATTGTCCACTGGGTCTCCATAGCTAGATTCCTATGGTCAGCATAACATGAATAGACAGGGCTGGAATTCACATGTGCTTTATCTTCCCACCAGACCCTGAACTTGGGTTGAATCATCCCTGGGTGCCCCATGCCAGGCCAGAGCCTGGTGCAGTGTAGCAGGGGTGGGGGCTGTTTGGAATGGGGTAGGAAGCCTGGGTTCCGCTCAACTCTTGAGCTGATGTGTAGCCTATGGAAGGCCTGTTTCTTTCTCTCTGGAAGAGGGAGGGCTTTGAGCAGAGACTGGGAATTTTCTGCTCTGACCCACTGAGAGTCTAAGACTCTGGGATTCCAAGAAATAAACTAGGTGGTGTGAGGCACCCTTTCGAGGAAGGTGTGAGTGATGGGTGTCTAGGGCTCCCCAAAGGCTGAGGTCTGGGCAGACCTCCTGGGTGTTCAGTCTTGGACCTCCTTCTTAAGATGGGACTGCTTGTGAAAGCCCGTTTCAGGACCAACCTCTTTTGTGACTGTCCATCCCCTGGACAGAGGAGCCTGGCTGGCAACAGTCCAGAGTGTCGTAAAAGAGTCAGACACAGCTGAAGCAACTTAGCACATCTCAAGACAGTTATTGACCTGGGAGGGCCCCCTCCTGGAGAGGTCTCTCTTAGATGAGCCCCCCTTGGGTCATCCGCCCAAAGGCAGGCTCCTCCTGGATGCCTGGAGACCTGCTGGGCGGGGCCACGCCCCTCTTACCCGCAGCTGCTCCTCAGGCAGGTCACTGCCGTCGTTGATGCCACGGTTCATGGACACAAAGCGCTCGAAGGGCGGCCTGTCCCGGACGTTGGGGTTGTGGAGGCTGGTGTTGAGCATGATGATGGAGAAGGACAGGACGTAGCAGGTGTCTGCGGGACGCGACAGCTGTCAGAGTCCTGGCCCTGGCCACGCCCCCTCCCCCGCCCTAACCCCTCAGGGGCGGAGAGTTGGCTGTCTCAGTGCCCTGAAGGTGCACCCTGTCCTCCAGGCTTGGCATTCAAGTCCTAGCCTCACCTCCCACTCTTCCGGAGCTCCCTGCTGCAGACAAGCTTCAACTGTCAGCTGCCCGAGCCCCTGCATGCCTCACGCCGGCACTGCTGCTCCTGCTGGGCCCCCTGCCTAGCACGGCCTCCTCTCCCCTTTCTACCCCTTTAAACCCTCCTGCTCCCGCCCCCTCCCCGCCGAGCCCTGCCTGCCCCCTGCCCACTCTGTTCTCTGCCTCCTTGGAACTCAGGATGCTCATTGTTTGCTACCCTGGTCCCGGCTTGGTCACGTGCTGCTTGGTAATCTTGCTGGCATTGTGGGGCTCCCAGAGCCGAGCTCCTGTTCTATTATTCAGACTTTCACGTGTTTGTGCTCAGGAGCCAGGCTGGGCTCAGCGTTTGGGAGGGAGATGATCGCTACTCCGTGATGTTTTAAAGCCCTGAGTCCAGAGTCAGGGAAGTTCTCCGTTGACCTTGAAAAGTACTTAAGTTCCCAGAGCCTCAGCTTCCCCATCTGCAATATGAGGTGTGTTAAGTCGCTTTAGTTGTGTCTGACTCTTTGTGACCCCATGGACTATAGGCCGCCAGACTCCTCTGTCTACGGGATTCTCCAGGCAAGAATACTGGAGTGGGTTGCCATGCCCTCCTCCAGGGGATCNCCCATCTGCAATATGAGGTGTGTTAAGTCGCTTTAGTTGTGTCTGACTCTTTGTGACCCCATGGACTATAGGCCGCCAGACTCCTCTGTCTACGGGATTCTCCAGGCAAGAATACTGGAGTGGGTTGCCATGCCCTCCTCCAGGGGATCTTCCCAACCCAGGGATAGAATCTGCGTCTCTTATGTCTAACCTGCATTGGTAGGGGGTTCTTTACCACTAGCGCCACATGGGAAGCCCCGGCAATATTTTAGGTTTAGCTTTGAAAAAGCTTCATGTTCATTAACGATTTTACCTCTGATAACAGTGGCTCTAATGTTGATGGTGCTTGCCCTATGCTAAGCTCTTTACATCCCCTGACAACACTGATGAGGCACTGCCCCCACCCATTTTACAGATTAGGAAACTGAGGCACAGGGAGAGTAAGTTACATGTCCCAGGTCACAAGATTAAATAGTTCAACGGTGATTCAAATCTGGTGCTTTAAAATTCCTTCCTTCCTAAAAATATTTATTGAGTAACTAATAAATGCTACAGAATGAGGATTCACTGTTGAAAAAATCTGAATGGTCCCCACCCTTGTGGGTTGTTTAAAATTGTGGGGCTGATAGATAATAAGCAAGCAAATCCCTAATTTATCTATAACCACAAGGTGGGCAAATGCTCTGTAGGACTTGTCCATAGACGCACTGCTGAGAAGCCCCTTTCACTTCTCTGAGTCTGTATCTGGAAGGATGAGAACACTGCTGATCTCGTAGACTAGATGTAAGGGTTACATGACTTGCATAGGTAAAGCACTTAGCATCTGGGGAGTGCTTAGTACTTGGACTTGGTTATTGCTATGCTACCTTCAGATCCAGAGAAGAGACCAAGACAACCCTGCCATCATTTCTCTCCCACCCTGCTGAGAAGTGTGGAGGACCGATTTTTGCTGATATCTTTCTTATCCACCCTGGTCCCTTGCATCCTGCCCAGTCTGTTTCATGCTTCTGTGCATTTGTTCAAACTAGAACCCCAGTCCCAAAAGCCCTTTCTCCCCTTGACCTCCTGAAGAACTCCTATTCATCCTTCAAAACCCCATTCAGAAATCAGGTTCTCAGGGAAGCCAGCCTGGACATGCTGAATCCCCCATCCCCACCCTCAGATGAGACACGATACCTTAGGACCCCATGCCATTATTTCCTGCCTTCTCTCCCAAGGATCATACCCTTGGGAGATGTGTATGTAGGCAGCTCTGCCTGACACACACCCAGCAGAGGGTCTGGCATGGATATGGTGCTCAGAGAGACTTGATGACAGGATCTGGCTCCCAGGGTCTGGGTGCTTGGGAGAGACCTGGTGCCTCAGGAGGTAAATTCGCACCTGGCAGGGTCCCCTCCCACATAGGCACCTGTGGACTGGAAGACGCCGGGGTTGCAGAGGCAGTATCGGGAGGCGAAGGTCTCCATCATGCGGTCGATCTTCTGGGCCTCACCTGGCAGCCGAAAGCTCCACAGGAATTGTCTGGGGGCAGGAAACAGAGCCATGGGCAGTGGAAGTGGAGGACTCTCAGAGGCGGGCAAGAGGGCCCCCCATTCCTCCCCTTCAAGAAAGCGCTCTGCCTCTCTCATGCTTGGTCTCTTTATCCTGTAAGTGGGAGACTCCGCAACTGACATCTAGACTCACGGGAAAGATCAGTGGAATTTGTGCTGTAAGCACCAACTCTGCAGGAGGGAGCCAAGAAATGACTTTTCTTCTAGAATACAGGAGCTTAGTGGACACTCTTCTCTGTCCATATGCAGCCCAGATTTGTGGGCCAGTCCACCCCAGCCCATGAGGGGACCAATGCAGATTCTCAGGTTATAAGGCCTCTCTCCTCCTGGCCACTGGGCCCTGGGATCCGTCGGACCCCAGGAAGGTTGTCTTTCCTTGGCTGAGCTTCCTTTTCTCGGAACTGAATGATATCCACATCTTCCAACTGGATTCGCCAAGGTCAAGGGCCATGCCTGCTCCTCTCACATCTCCCGCTGAGCCTTGAACACTGGGTCTGTGTTTACTGAGCCAGTGCCTGCTTAGTAAAGGCTTGTTAGGTGAGTGAGAGAATGAAGAAATGAATAAATGAACGAATGAATTTTGGAGACTCCCAATCTACCCCTCTCCTTTAAAAAGCATGAGAGTTGGAGGGAAGGCCACATTGCTTAGATAATGGTGACTTTTCCTTCTCTTCCTTGCAAACTCCTAATCATCTGTCAAAACCCAGATCAAATGCCCCTACTCAGGAAATGATTTTCCAGACATTGTCTGCAGCACCAAGACTTACTAAACCCTTACTATGGATCAGTTCTAAGCACTTTCTTACTTAGTTCAATGAGGTTGGTATTGTTATCAACCCCATTTTACAGATAAAGAAACTGAGGCACAGATAGGTTGTTTATTTTTTGGTGACTTTCCCCAGGGGTGAGTAGCAGATATAGGGTATGAACTGTGCAGTCTAGCTCTGGAGTTTGTGCTCCTTACCCATATATATTAATGCCTCCCATCATTGTAAAACTGAGTAGCAAAAATAATATCCTAATTAGAAAATAATAAGTAATAATAAATGTAATACACACTAAGCTGTATTAATAAAATAAATAAAATAAGCACTAATTAAAAAAGCAGTGGGAATAGCAGTCATAATAATAGTAATAGTGATTTAAATGATTAAATATTATTATAATAATGATGTAATATAATAATTAGTAGTAGTAGTAACAAGCCAGGTGCTGATACAGGCAGTCCATACCTGTTATCTCATCTAACCTCAGCTCTCTTTGGGGATACTGTCATCAGTTGCTTCTATTAATTTTTTGGCCGCACTGCACAGCTTGCAGGATCTTGGTTCCCTGACCAGGGATTGAACTCAAGCCCTCAGCAGTGAAAGAACTGAGTCTGAACCACTGGATCCCCAGGGAATTTCCTCATTAATTAATTCTTGTTCTTGATGCTTTGTTTGTGCTGTTAGCCGTGTGGATGATGGTGCCCCCAACACCTCTCCAGCCCCTTGGGAGTCAGGCCCCTGCCCCCTGGACCACTCACCTGAGGGCCTGGACGAGGTTGAGGTTAGCAAACTCATGGCAATCTACAAAGGCCTGGAGGACCTGCAGGTTGATGGGGTCTCTGGAGAGGAGACAGAAGGGAGGGTGGGACACATTTGAGCATCTGTACCCGCTTCTAGAAGGGGTTGAGGTGGGGGAGGCTGAGGAGGGGAGAGACATCCTCCTGAATCCAGCCACCCTCTGGTCTGTTCACATGTCTGACCTGCATCACCATCCCCCCACCGCTATCTGCATACCTATGTCCTCCCACTCACAGCAGACCCCCCACACCCTCCTGGCTTACCAGCACTGACCTCAGTCAGGAGGGGGCTCTGGCTTCGGAGTGGCCTGTCCTGAGTCACTTCCTGTCTGGGTGACCCCTCACACACCACCAGACCTCCCCAAGCCCTGGTATTCTCATCTGTAAAACTGAGAGAACCATGTCCACCCCCACTTCCTCTGTCTTCTCAGATCTGAAATCAGAAAGCCCTGCCCTTCTTGCCAGCTGCATTCCCAGCTTGCTTAGAAGGAGAGTATTCTCTGAGGTGCCTGGGAGAGGGGGTGCTGGCTTGCTGGCCCAGCTCCGCACCTGCCCCCTACAGTCTATGCCTTCTCCCAGCAGCCAGAGGGATCCCCTCGGAGTACCCCTTGGCCCGGGGCCCTCTCAGGGGTCCCCACCTGTCACCAACTACTTCCTCCCACGCTCCACCCCTCTGCTCCTGTGTCAATGGCGTGCTGGTCCTTCAGCCGGCTCCTGCTCCAGGGCCTTTTCGTGTGCAGTTCCCTCTACCCGAAATGCCGTTCCCCCAGAGCCACACTGCTTACCTCCTCTAAATTTCAGCCAAAGGTCACCTTCTCTGTGAGACCCTTTGTGTCCACACTATTTAAAGTCACAGCCTTTGAAGCACGGTTCCCAGAACTTTCTCATCTCCCTTTCTTGCTTTGTTTGTCTTCCAAAGAACTTTTAATTTTTTCTAACTTACTTTACATATTTTGGTACCTGTCCTCCCCATTAGAATGTACCTTTCCTGCTGGCAGAAGTTTCTTTTCTTTTAAATTGAAGTATAGTTGATTTATAACTGTGTTATTTTCAGGTGTACAGCAAAATGATTTGTATATATATATATATTCTTTATTTTCAATTCTTTTCCATTGTAGTTTACTACAAGATATTGATATAGTTCTCTGTGCCACACAGTAATTCTTTGTTGTTAATATGCTATGTATGGTATTGCATCTGTTAATCCCATACTCCAATTTATCCCCACTCCCTGACCCTGGTAGTTTCGTCTTGTTCACTGGTATAAATCCAGGGCTTAGAACACTGCCTGGTGCACCTAGAAAACTGAGTAAAGAGAGCCTTAAGTCGTGTCCAACTCTTGCAATCCCGTGAACTGTAGCCTGCCAGGCTCCTCCATCCATGGGATTCTCCAGGCAAAAATACTGGAGTGGGTTGCCGTTTTCTTCTCCAGGGGAACTTTCCAACCCAGGAATTGAACCCAGGTCTCCCACATCGCAGGCAGAGGCTTTACCAACTGAGCTATGCAGGAAGCACAGTAGATATTAAAAATATCTACTTGTTTTCTAAGTGAATGAAGGAAGGAATGAAGGCAGACATGCTTTGGTTCAAGGTCTGGAAGGAGAGTGATGGCTTAACCTGCTCAAGCCTCAGGAGTTACAACTTTCCTAACATGCTTCATTCCTTAGTTACCTGCACACACAGCCCACCCCTCACACATAGCTGTGCACAGCTGCACATCCTCATTCCCTGCCTTCCTAAGGCCCCACCCTCCTTACCTCTCCCCCAAGTAGGTGCCGATGGCTGTCTTGTTGAGGCCCTCGCCCTTGTACAAGAACTGTGCGATGTCCTGGACGTTGGGGGTCAGCAGCTTGTGTTCAATGAGATACTGGATGCCCTGGAGGTGGTACACAGAGCCTGTAAGCAGCCCCCACCCAGCAGCCGGCCTGGGAAGGGGGAGAGAGGGAGCGCCTGTGGCCAGAGCCCTGGAGCCTGGAATTCTAGCATTGGCACAGCTTGTTCTAGGAATTTGTGACCCTCCTTGATTGAAGTTGCCTTTGTAAGGTGATGAGTTCCCCATCAGCAGAGGTGTGCAAACAAACATGGGTTCCTGCCATGAACCAGGTTCATGCCAGCTGCTCCCCCAGGTCCCCCTCAGTTTGCCACTCTTATCATATGCTTTGATGAATTTATAATTTTAAGATTGAATGATTCAGCTAACCCTTTTGTCCCCTTAATATTTGTATTATTTAAAAATAGTGTTTCAAAAAAAAAATAGTGTTTCACTTTTTTCTCACAAATAATCTATGTCCATTGTATAAAAATTAGAAAAAATCCCAGCTCAATCAAAAGGAGAGGAAATTGCCATGGTTCGGAGATAGACACTTTCCCTGGCAGTGCCTTTCCTCCCCTTTCTACGTGGAAATGGGAGTGTGTCTTGCCCCACTTTTCAGATTTGACAGTATCAAAACATCTCACCTCACAACCCAGGCACTCAAAGTCTGTCATTCTAATTTTAGGAGTTGGAGGGGTTGGGCTCCGGTTTTCTGTGATGATGCTTTTGCATCCCTGTTTCTTTTGGAGAAGAGGCTGCTTGGAAGAGTGGGGATAGACTGTGGAAGGCTCTGTGTGTCAGGCAGATGGTCCAGGGGACCCCTCAGAGGCCCCTTCATGAGGGGCACTCAGGAAGGAATGTGTGTGTGTGTGTGTGTGTGTGTGTGTGGTCTGTGTGGTCCATGTGGATGGGAGCAGGGGTCCATTTCTGTGTTTGGGAACACAGGAGATCTGTGATGCAGAAGAGGCAGCCTTCTAAACCAGAGCAGTAAATTTCTAGGGACCCTGTGGCTGCCCTGACCCCACTTCCGTGTGTCAGCTGTGGCTTCCTCCTGTCTCGGTTCCTGCAGGAAAGGAGCCCAGCTGCCACCTAGCTGGGCGAGGGGTGGGGGCTGGGGTTGCTCTGAGACCAGTAGGGGTGGGGGTTAGACCACAGCTGAGATCTGAGCATTCAGGGCTCTATGCCAGCATCTCAGGACAGGCTGCCTAAGCTGAGCAACGAAAAGACACTTCCAGAGACTGAGCCCCAGAGTCCAAAGGCCCGACCAACCAAAGTCTTACTCGCAGAGTGGGAGACAGGGGCCCAGAGTCACGGGACCCCAAGTTCATAGACATCGCAGAGCCCCCATCATCCTCCTGGCTCCCACCTCAGGCCCCGGGGCTACTTGGCTGTGGGGTGGGGGAGCCCCCAGCCCTGATGGCATGGGGCACTGGACAAGAGGCTGAGCCCAGCGGGGCCTCAGTTTCCTCCTCTGGAAAGTAGGTAATTGTGTCGGTTGAGGGGAAGAAGGAGAGACTGTGGAGATGCCCAGCATGCAGCTCCCTTGGCCCCCCAACCCGAGCCCCCACACTGCCCACCTTCATGGGGTCCATGTTGAATTTCTTGCGCCCGATGCACAGCTCTTTCTCCCTCTGGGCCATGCGGCTGTAGATGGAACGACATTAGCCTGGACGCCCCTGGACCCCAGGGCACCCCTCCAATCCCCAAGGACGCTTTCCTTGGCTAGAGCCAGTATTCCTTAAGGACCTCCAAGTGGGGTCAGAGTCACCTGAGAATGTGAGAAATACAGGGTCTAGACCCCTTCCTGAGCCAGGAAACCCAATTTCCAATGGGCTCAGCACCAGCATTTTAACCAGCTCTGAAGCTGTGACCTTGGGAGCCAGAGATGCTCCCGAGGAGAGGATTTAGAAGGGCTTGGAGTGGAAGCAACATAACAAGGAGGCTGGTGGGTAGGGTGGGGGAGGGTGAGGAGAGCATAAGCTCTGGAGCCAGACTCCTGGTGCAAATCCCACTCAGGGGGAGTCACTTCATCTCTCTGGGACTCAGTTTCCTCTTCTGTAAAATGGGGGGTGACTCCACCTCCGGCACCCCAAGCACTGTTGAGAGGCTAAAGCACTGAAATCAACGGGTGGTAGGAGCTCGTAAATATTATGTTATTGTCATTGTTGGGGCTGGAGCAGGGGATCTAGGGACATGGGGGCCGTGCACGTCTGTGTGTGTGCATCAGTGTGCATGCGTGTGTGCGTGTGTGTGTCCTGCTTGGAAGGTGGAGATCAGAGGCTGACAGGGGCAGGGTGGGGACCTTCTGAGACACCGAACGTAGGAGTCAGGGCCCTGGGGCCCTAGGGGTTATGTATGGACCAACCTCCTCACTGCACAAGTGGGGAACTGAAGCCCGGAGAAGGGAGAGGACCAGCTGCAGGTTTCAGAGCCAGAGGGCATCTTCCCACAGAAGGGGTGGAGTGGATGACACCCATGGGCGGGGTGGGGTGGGCCTGCTTCGGCCTGACCACAGGCGTGGTGTTTGTTCCCATCAGGCCTTTGGCTTCCTAGTCCTCATCCTCGGGGCTGAGTTTTCCTCCTCCCTGACCTTTCCCAGGATACTCCTGGCCAGTGATTGGTCAGGGGTGGGGTCAGGTGGGCTGGGAGAGACTTGGGGTGGAGGAGGCAGGAGAATGGGGGTTAATACTGAAGAGAGGGGGCAGTCTGGAAGCAAAGACCAGACTAGAGCAGAGGATGGACTGTCAGAGCTGCCGTGTTCCTATGTCACCCCGAAGCCTCCCCTCTGGGGGTCTGATCCCCAATTTCACCAGGGCCTGGGCTCATTCACTCTCACTCCTGACATGTGATATCCTCGTGAAACCATGTGGCAGCTTCCCTGGGTCCCCGGCTAGCCCCTCACCTCTCCTCTGCTGTCTCGAAGCAGTCGATTTGGGCAAACACATCTGCGATCTCATCCTTCAGCTTCTGTGGAGTGGCAGGGGCATTACAAAGAGGGAGAGTCAGGGGGTGGAGGCCAGGACAAAATGGGCTTCACAGCCCTCTCCATCACACCCCCCACACAGTCACTCCCACCCTGGGCATGACTTCTAGACCTCTGTCTTGAGCTGTCACTAAGGGTCCCTCCCCAGGAAGACCTCTTTTCCAGATGTCTCTTATCTTCAACATCCCAAGCCAACCCTACTGCCTCTGTTTGTATCTAATTCTCCCGGGGCTCCTGTCTCAAGGTGCAGGAGTCCCCAGTCCGCATTCTATTTCCAGTCTTCCCATCTCTTGCCTCTGCCTCTGTAGGGTGTCCTGCCCTGAGTCGAACCTTCCGCACAAGCCCTCCTCCACTCAGCTGCCATTTTTCTGAAGCACAGCTTGGTGCCGGCCCTTCTTCTGCTCAAATTCTGTCCATGGCTCCCTACTACCTCCACATCAGGAAGGACAAATTCCTGCCCTGTGATCAGGGCCCAACTCCTCTCTGGTTTCCCTCCCTCCATCCATTTACCCTACCTTAGACTCTGTGGCCACTGCAAGCCAGATTCTCTGGGTGCACTATGGTACAAGACAGCCTAGGCTCTCTTCTCGGGGACTTTGCAATTCCAGTAGAATTTACAGAAGAGGACACTGAGGCCCAGAGAGGTGAGATCATGTGTCCAGCATGTCTCCAGGAGACCCCCTAACCCTGCCAACAACCACCACTGGGTAGATGGGGAGAGGTGGCAGCTTGTCCAACACCCCTCTGCAGGGCAGCAGCATGCGCAGCTGGCAAGAGCCCCTGAAGGCACCCCAGTCCTCCCTCTCCTCCACCAAGACCATGGAAGGGGGGGTGGTTCCTAGGGGTTTGTCCTGGGACCTAGGGGCAGCATAGAACCTAAATCTTTTAAGCCCAGTCAGCTACTGTCCATGTGATCTTGCCCCAGTCACCGAGTGAATTCTCCACAAATAAAATGAGGGGTGGGTTCATGCAAAATTATTAATTGAACACCTACTATGCTCTTACCATTGGGCTGGGGTTGCAGTGGTGGGAAACAGACCCAGGCTCCCCTTACATGGAGCTCACGGTCCAGTGGGGTTGGGATCTTGGGACAATTGAAATGACCACACAGAACATGATCAGAGCAGTGGTCTAGAAAGAGCCTGTCAGGTGGTAGGTACTTGATGGGGGAATGATCCTGTGCCTTTGTCTTTCTCTGGAATCCTAGGTATATGCGTGGTGGGGTGGAGGGTGGGGTTCCAGCAACTACAGCCAGAGTGGACAGGGCAGCCCCTAAGAGGAGAGACATTTGAGCCAAGAATGAACTAGGAGAAGGAGGAGCTCTAAGGAGGGCTTGGAGGGTCTCAGGCAGAGGGAACTGTGAGTGCAAAGGCCCAGGGGCAGGACTGAGCTGCATGGCTCATTCCAGGAGCAGAAGCAGCGCCTGTCTCAGAAGGTTTCTGGGAATCAGATGAGCTAATGTCTGAGAGCTGATGAGGTGGCAAAGTGCTAGGCAGATATTGGCATTATCTTGACTAAACGGTCTACGTGTTAGGAGGGTAGAAGCTGAGGCCCAGGGTGGGGATGAGACCAAATAGAGGCCACGAAGGTGGGGTTCTGCACATAGTAGGTGCTTAACCAATTGCTCCCTTTCTCTGCCTTGCTCTCATGGCTCTCTCTAGGTCTTGGAAACTGAGCCAGGAGTGGGGAGTCCCCTTGGGAATTCTGTCCTTCCCACTCATAAGGGCCAAGGCCAAGGCTCCGAGTGGGCTGGAATCTAGGCCTGCTCTTGGTCCTGGCTGGGCCAGAAGCGAGTAAGGGTGTTTGCTCATGTGTGGGTGCGGTTCGAGGGCACGAACATGAGTGTAGACAAAAGCGTGTGTATTGTGAGCTGAGTGTGAACACACCTGGATGTCCTCCAGAAGCTGTTTCCGGTGCCATTTGATCCGCTGCAGCTCCTCCGCCTCTCCGCTGCTCAGCTCCCCTGGGTCTGGAGAGAGAAGAGCTAGTGGTTTCCTGGCCCATTCCCAGCCCTCCCCTCCATCCCTCAGCTCCATCCTTAGCCACCGGCTATCTCTCATTTCCCCAGGCTCTCCTCCCTCCACAAACCCATGACTTGCTTGCCCTCTTCACTCAGGCCTTGGCTGAGACGCCTCCTCCTCCACGAGGCCTTCCCGGACTGCTCTGTCTAAAGCAGTTCTTGCCCCACCCTCGCCTTCCCCCGGCTTTTTGTTTCTTTTGCCCCTCGGGGTACAGACTCGCTCAGACTCGCTCAGCCATCTGTTCACTTGCGTCGTTTGTGTTATACTCATTCCACTCAACCCCACGAGAACAGGCGCTTCAATACTTTTGCTCCTTGCTATATCCTCAGCACCTAGTAAGGGGTTTCCTAGGTGGCGCTAGTGGCGAAGAGTCCACTTGCCTTTGCAGGAGACATGCGTTCAATCCTTGATCTGGCAAGATCTCACATGCCACGGAACAACTAGGTCTGTGTGTCAGAGCTATCGCGCCTGTGCTCCACAACAAGAGAGAGCAGCCCCCGCTCACCACGACCAGTGGGAAGCCTGCACAGCAACCACGGCTCAGCAGAGCCAAACAATAAATACATTTAAAAAAAAAAAGGGAAGAGTCCACCGGCCAGCTCAGGAGGCCCGAAAGATGAGGTTTCGATTCCTAGGTCAGGAAGATCCCTTGGCGGAGGAAATGACACCCCCCCCAGTCCTGCCTGGCACACTCCACAGGCGGAGGAATCTGGTGGGCTACAGTCCATAGGGCCACAAAACACTGGAGTGACTGAGCACACACACAGCACCTAGAAAGAGGCTGACACAGCAAGTACTCAGTGCCGTACTTGCCAGAGGCGTTCGTCCTTCACTGTAACTTCATTCCTTCGTTGGATCACGTATCTCTCATCTGCTCATGTATTTGTGTGACCAGGAAGTGGCAATCATTTTCCCTGACATCCCACTGGCCACCTGTTGTCACATGGCCACAACTACCTTCAGGAGAGGCTAGGTAATAAGGCTTTAGTAGGGTGGTCCTGATATCCTTACTATAAAGATGAGGAAACTGGATCTGGGGGGACATTTCACTCAAGCTCAGAGAGGTGAGGGGGGCTGGCCAGGGTTCCAAAAGGGCAAGTTGCTGCCAGGGTGGGACTTGGGTGGGGATGACTACAATTCACCTGGAAACGAATGAAAGCAGACGCGGCGCTCCAGTGTCCTGTGCAAGGCGCTATGACCGTTTCCCTGCCTGGGTCAGCTGACCCAACGCTATTCGCCCTGCTGTTCTTTCTGTCCCGTAACACTCTCCTGGCAAAAATCTCCACGGAGTCTTGATTCCTTAGAGGAGAAAGTCCTCTCCCTGGTCCTGCGACCTCCACAGTCTCCCAGGCCTCTCCACCCAGCCTTGTTCCCCACCATTCTCAACAAGAGCCCACCCGTGCAGCCTGCCCTCAAATGGTCTAACAGCCTTACTTCCCCACCTTGGCCTCCATAGCTCCGCCACCCTAGGATGCCTCTTCTTGTCTGCTCATCCAAATCCTCTCAACTCTCAAGGCTTCGCTTCAGGAAGCGCCTGATTACATTTTTTAAAGGTTTTGCGAGTACAGATGTGATCTCTTCCAAATAAAAGCAGAGAGAATATCAAGGGGTCCCTTTCCCTATGTCCCCCTTCTGTCGATTGAGCAGCTATCTTGGACTTTGAGATGTCAGCTGGGTATTGAGATGGCAGGGCATCGGGCTAGAAGGAATCTGGGCATCCACATGGAGAAGAGTCATTTTTCAATGAGAGAGATCAGTTTTGAGGATGTCTCACTCTCTGTTATTCTGAGCCTTTTTGTTACATCAGCCAAACATGAAACAACTAACCCAGTGTTCTTGTCTCTGAAACATGAACCACAACCTAGAGGGTGGTTGTCAGGACTGAAAATGCTGACTTTTGCCAAACACTCTTTGAGTATGTGGCATATGGCAAGGGTACAACCCACAAATAATGGATGCCACGCTGGGCCTCCTAGTTCTCCCTTGCAGGACCGAGGCACCCACTCCCCCAGTGGCTGGTGTGGGCGTGTGTGATCTGCTGAGGACACGCAGCTGAGTCCCTCCTCAGCCCAAACGGAGCTGCCTCACCCAAGGACACACTGCTCCCATTGGGCAGTCACTATATAAAAAGTCAAGGCCCAAGCCAGTTTTTAGACCCAAGCCCTATTGACTGAAGGAGAGGCCAAGCCCAGAGAAGGAAGGCTTCTGCAACATTGTATCAAGAATATATGGCAATGATCCCCTCATCAAGCAGCCAAGATGGGTCTGTCTGACCCACCAAGTGATAAAGTCAAGGGAGCCCAACAGCAATCCTTAGAGACAGAAGGATCCAGGAAGTCCCAGGGACAGATGACCCAGACGCCCATGTCATCCACTGCTGTTACACCAGGTCCCTCAGCTCATCCTACGTCTTCACGGATGGGTCCCTTGTGACCTTATGACAAAGGAGAATTGTCAGCTAGATGGGAAGCCTCACACTGCTACTCCATCTTGGAAGGAAAAAGATGTGTATAAGAGACAGGTGCAAGGCGCTATGACCGTTTCCCTGCCTGGGTCAGCTGACCCAACGCTATTCGCCCTGCTGTTCTTTCTGTCCCGTAACACTCTCCTGGCAAAAATCTCCACGGAGTCTTGATTCCTTAGAGGAGAAAGTCCTCTCCCTGGTCCTGCGACCTCCACAGTCTCCCAGGCCTCTCCACCCAGCCTTGTTCCCCACCATTCTCAACAAGAGCCCACCCGTGCAGCCTGCCCTCAAATGGTCTAACAGCCTTACTTCCCCACCTTGGCCTCCATAGCTCCGCCACCCTAGGATGCCTCTTCTTGTCTGCTCATCCAAATCCTCTCAACTCTCAAGGCTTCGCTTCAGGAAGCGCCTGATTACATTTTTTAAAGGTTTTGCGAGTACAGATGTGATCTCTTCCAAATAAAAGCAGAGAGAATATCAAGGGGTCCCTTTCCCTATGTCCCCCTTCTGTCGATTGAGCAGCTATCTTGGACTTTGAGATGTCAGCTGGGTATTGAGATGGCAGGGCATCGGGCTAGAAGGAATCTGGGCATCCACATGGAGAAGAGTCATTTTTCAATGAGAGAGATCAGTTTTGAGGATGTCTCACTCTCTGTTATTCTGAGCCTTTTTGTTACATCAGCCAAACATGAAACAACTAACCCAGTGTTCTTGTCTCTGAAACATGAACCACAACCTAGAGGGTGGTTGTCAGGACTGAAAATGCTGACTTTTGCCAAACACTCTTTGAGTATGTGGCATATGGCAAGGGTACAACCCACAAATAATGGATGCCACGCTGGGCCTCCTAGTTCTCCCTTGCAGGACCGAGGCACCCACTCCCCCAGTGGCTGGTGTGGGCGTGTGTGATCTGCTGAGGACACGCAGCTGAGTCCCTCCTCAGCCCAAACGGAGCTGCCTCACCCAAGGACACACTGCTCCCATTGGGCAGTCACTATATAAAAAGTCAAGGCCCAAGCCAGTTTTTAGACCCAAGCCCTATTGACTGAAGGAGAGGCCAAGCCCAGAGAAGGAAGGCTTCTGCAACATTGTATCAAGAATATATGGCAATGATCCCCTCATCAAGCAGCCAAGATGGGTCTGTCTGACCCACCAAGTGATAAAGTCAAGGGAGCCCAACAGCAATCCTTAGAGACAGAAGGATCCAGGAAGTCCCAGGGACAGATGACCCAGACGCCCATGTCATCCACTGCTGTTACACCAGGTCCCTCAGCTCATCCTACGTCTTCACGGATGGGTCCCTTGTGACCTTATGACAAAGGAGAAGAATGCTGCACTTAGTTCTGGGATGGATGGCTCAGGGTTTGGTTACAAGTAAAACCGAATAGCTATTGCACTATAACCCTGCTCAAGGTGCAGAAGGACAATGGTGAGGAGTCCTTCCAGTAGGCAGAGCTTTGGGAAAGGCGCTTATTTCACGTGGAAAGAGAAGCAGTGTGAAGTGAGAGTATACTTGCATTCACGAGTAGAAGAAGGTGCCTTGACTGGTCAGAAAGAAAGAAGACAGAACAAAAAGGCCTGAGGAAGAGGCAAGCGGGCAGCCCATGGCAGTGGGCAGAGCGTGAAGACTTTTGTGAACACTGACGTTCCCCAGGAGACAGCCACCATAGGGGCCACTAAATCACCAGGCAGAGAGAATGACTCAACCAGCTGACATCAGCCAGTCTCTGCCAGGATAGCCCAATGCTGGTACCATGGTACATGGATGAAGCAGCCACGTGGCCTCTTTGGAGGCTCTGTGCAGACTCACTCATCCAGGGTCCCCAAGCTACTGCCACTATTTCATATCAGACCTGCCAGCAACAGAGGGACACTGTTTTTTGACAAGAACAGCCAGCAACTTGGCAGCAAGTCTATTAAATTGGATCCCTCATTTTGCTTATGGTGGCTTTTCCTGCCCACAGAGCCTGGGCCAGCACCACTATCCAAGGGCTCAATCTGCTGACCCAGAATACAGCAAAACATCCCACTGGACCAAGGAGCCCTCTTTACACTGAAGAAGGGGTGGGAGGAGCATGTGGCCTAAGGACCCAATGGTCCTCTCACACGTTTCACCACTGGAAGATGCTGGCCTGATGGAGCAACAGAGCAGCCTGTTGAAGATGCAGCTGAGCTGTCAGTTGGTGTTAAACCGCTTGGATGGGGCACCATCCTTGAAGATGTACTATACACATTAAATCGACGGCCGTTAGATGGTGCTTTGTTCCCCAAGAGGTAATCTACTGGGATTCAGGAACCAGGAGCGGTACCATCCTTCTAGTGACCGCCTTGGGAGATTTCCTTTCTCTCACTGCAACTATGAGGTCTAGAGATCCTGGTTTCCAAGTGGGAGTGGGGTGGAGGTGAGGGGAGGTAGCACTTATACCGAGGGACAAAGTAAGCGTCTCATTAACCTCTAAATGGATCTGTCTCCATTTAAGACACTGAGACTCAGAGAGGTGAAGTGACTTGCTCTGGGTCACACAGCCAGAAAGTGGCAGTGCTGGCATCAGAGCCCTAGTTTTCCCACACCTAAGCCTCCCTCCCGGGAGAGGTAGAGTCTGCATGCCTTTGGAAACGTGCAGGGATGGGCAGAGTGAGGGGCCATCTTCATGGAGACTGGAGCGGGGCCGTAGCAGGGGAGGCGGTGCTAGAGACTGGGACCTGGAACTCTTCTGTCAGGAGTGGAGGGAGGCTGAGGGCCACGGTGGAAAAACCCAGTCACTTCTAGTTGACACTGGAGTGAAAGATCCAACTTTTGTGTTTGTTTGCTTTTCATTGTTTTCCTGTTGGCAGGGGTTTGTCCTGAAGGCCCATTTCTCACCCAGGGTACACCTGCTGGTGGAGGCCAAGTAAATTCCTGACTGGCTGCTTGTCAGATAGAAGCCAGGAAGGAATTCCATGTTCCTGTGGATGCTCCCCAAGGTAGATGGTCAAGGATGAGCCATGGAGATCCCATGGCTGGGGCCCAGGCTGACTTCTCCTCTCTCCCTGTGGGGTCTCATTATTACCCCCTCTCCTCCTGGGCCAAGGAATCACCCCCATGCCCTCAGCTCTGCCTCCTTGCCCTGAGCTTCCGACGCTTCCACCGCTCTTGTGTCCTGACCGTCAGCTCATCTGTCACTGCAACTAAAGCAGAGCTCCTAGAATGTCCCCTCAAGCTGGCTTTCTTCCTGAGTTCTCAAGCTGTGGGAACGGCCCCTCAGATACCCTGGCCAGAACCCCAGGAAGCACCTTGACACACGCCTCACTCTCAGCCTCGTGTCTCCTTCATCATCAAGCCCTGCTTATCTTCTTTCTGTTTCCACAGCCTCCACCCTCACCCAGACCCTGGGCTACTCTCTCCTGATAACTTAGAGCCTCCTGCATCCCCCCGCCTCCACTCTGTCCCTCCCGTCCAGCCTCCCATGACATCCCATTGTCCAGTGGCTAAGACTCCGCACTCCCAATGCAGGGGGCCCAGGTTTGATCCCTGGTCAAGGAACTAAATTCCACATGCTGCAACTAAGAGTATGCATGCTGCAGCTAAACACCCCTCATGTAGCAACTAACACCTGGCATAGCCAGATAAATCAATGTTAGGAAGAAGACCCCAAGTCTTACCTGGCCGACGCTCATCTCACACTGCACCCACCCTGCCCTTGGCCTGAGGGCCTCCTGGCTGCTCTTTCCCTCCACAGGTCTTTGCACATTCTGTTCCCTGGTTCAGGAATGCCCTTCTTTCTCCTCCCTGCCTAGCAGCTCCTACTCATTCTCTCCATCTCCTCTGGGGCCCTCCATCTGTGCACCACCAACCCCCTCTATCCCCGCAGCAAAGCTGGGATCTTGCTCCACAAACAAGCCAAGTTGCTGGCAAAGGAAAGACATGCTGTCTGAGCACCTACTGTGTTGCAGGCCCTGGGCACTCCAGGCTTTTGCCATCCACTATCTTGTTTGATCCTGACCCTGACTCTGGAGTCGGGTATTTCTAAATCTCATTCTATAGATGAGGCACTGGGGGCCCAGAGAGGTTAAGTGACCTGCCCAAGGGGACACAGCTGGAAGGTGGCAGAGTTGTGGCTCACACCCCGGCCCATCTGGGGCTCTGAGACCACAGCTTTGATACCCATTTTGACACCCATCTTCTGCAGCCAGGCATCTCTGTTCAGTTCAGTTCAGTCGCTCAGTCATGTCCGACTCTTTGCGACCCCATGAATCGCAGCACACCAGGCCTCCCTATCCATCACCATCTCCCGGAGTTCACTCAGACTCACGTCCATCGAGTCCGTGATGCCATCCAGCCATCTCATCCTCAGTCGTCCCCTTCTCCTCCTGCCCCCAATCCCTCCCAGCATCTCTGTACAGATCATCAAAACCCCCACGAGACGCTAAGTGTCGATCTTCTGACCCAGAACTGCTGGCCACCAAAGAGGATGAAGACAAGGTGCAGGGTGATGTCCATAGTCTGAGCCCCCTTCTCTTTGGGGGTAAAAAAATAAAATGAGGCCAACATCATAGAGCTGGGGAAAGTGCTATTTTTTTCCACCTGGGAGAGTGGAATGACAAGGGGGTAGTGAGAGGTTATTTATTTAAAAATTTTTTCTTTTAAGGCTCAATTTTATTTTAATGAATAAAATTTTTTGGCCACATGGCATGTGGTATCTCAGTTCCCCAACAAGGGATCGAACCCATGTTCCCTGCTTTGGAAGTGCAGAGTCTTAACTACTGGACCACCAGGAAGTCCTGCTTTTTTATTCATGTTTTATTCATGTAGCTCCGTTTGGCAGGTGCATTCCTGAACCCTCTCAGGCCACTGTCCCCCTCTGTCAGGTCCTGACCCAAACAGCTGGCAGCTGGCCAAGTACATCTAACCCCCCTTGAACCCCGAAACAGTGCAGACCGCCCCGAACCTGCTGCTCTCCTCACGTGGTGGACAGGGGCCTTCCGACCCTTCACCTGCTTGCTTAAAAATGGGGATTCCTCCCCATTTCAGAGCAGAGGGCACTGAGGTTCAGAAAGGGTGGCAAGGGTGCAGCCTGAGAGGGGTCCCTGCTAATTCCAGTTCGGGTGATGATGAAGTTTCAGGCATTGGTGCAGCTCGTGGGAGATGGATTTTTAATAATAATAAAAATAGTGACAATAACGATAAAAAACACAAGAATATTAAAATATTAGTAACAACTGCCGCTGCCACGAGATCTGTTTACCCTTCACTGGGGTGTAAATCCACACCTCTGGAAGGCCGCCTTCGCCAACGATTCCCCCTCACCAAGCTGGGCTGTCCCCCCACCCCCGCCCCGCCTCTTGTGCCCCAGGCCCAGGCCCACAGAGTGTGCCCAGGTGCCGCCCCAGCCAGCTCCCCAGCTCCTCTCTACTTCCCCTTTGTCCTTCCTCTTTCCCAGCATATTTTTAGAAATCTGCTCATAGCCCCACTTCCAGGACAGCTGGACCCGCTTCCCCTTTCTAGGGCAGGAGGGGGTGCGATCCAGGGGCCTTGAACCCAGCAAGGGGATCTGGGGTGGGGGGCGGCCGGCAGAGCTACACTCGCCCCAGCCCCCGAGGCCCTGTGAGCCCATCGCTTGATGCCATCCAGCCATCTCATCCTCAGTCGTCCCCTTCTCCTCCTGCCCCCAATCCCTCCCAGCATCTCTGTACAGATCATCAAAACCCCCACGAGACGCTAAGTGTCGATCTTCTGACCCAGAACTGCTGGCCACCAAAGAGGATGAAGACAAGGTGCAGGGTGATGTCCATAGTCTGAGCCCCCTTCTCTTTGGGGGTAAAAAAATAAAATGAGGCCAACATCATAGAGCTGGGGAAAGTGCTATTTTTTTCCACCTGGGAGAGTGGAATGACAAGGGGGTAGTGAGAGGTTATTTATTTAAAAATTTTTTCTTTTAAGGCTCAATTTTATTTTAATGAATAAAATTTTTTGGCCACATGGCATGTGGTATCTCAGTTCCCCAACAAGGGATCGAACCCATGTTCCCTGCTTTGGAAGTGCAGAGTCTTAACTACTGGACCACCAGGAAGTCCTGCTTTTTTATTCATGTTTTATTCATGTAGCTCCGTTTGGCAGGTGCATTCCTGAACCCTCTCAGGCCACTGTCCCCCTCTGTCAGGTCCTGACCCAAACAGCTGGCAGCTGGCCAAGTACATCTAACCCCCCTTGAACCCCGAAACAGTGCAGACCGCCCCGAACCTGCTGCTCTCCTCACGTGGTGGACAGGGGCCTTCCGACCCTTCACCTGCTTGCTTAAAAATGGGGATTCCTCCCCATTTCAGAGCAGAGGGCACTGAGGTTCAGAAAGGGTGGCAAGGGTGCAGCCTGAGAGGGGTCCCTGCTAATTCCAGTTCGGGTGATGATGAAGTTTCAGGCATTGGTGCAGCTCGTGGGAGATGGATTTTTAATAATAATAAAAATAGTGACAATAACGATAAAAAACACAAGAATATTAAAATATTAGTAACAACTGCCGCTGCCACGAGATCTGTTTACCCTTCACTGGGCTGTAAATCCACACCTCTGGAAGGCCGCCTTCGCCAACGATTCCCCCTCACCAAGCTGGGCTGTCCCCCCACCCCCGCCCCGCCTCTTGTGCCCCAGGCCCAGGCCCACAGAGTGTGCCCAGGTGCCGCCCCAGCCAGCTCCCCAGCTCCTCTCTACTTCCCCTTTGTCCTTCCTCTTTCCCAGCATATTTTTAGAAATCTGCTCATAGCCCCACTTCCAGGACAGCTGGACCCGCTTCCCCTTTCTAGGGCAGGAGGGGGTGCGATCCAGGGGCCTTGAACCCAGCAAGGGGATCTGGGGTGGGGGGCGGCCGGCAGAGCTACACTCGCCCCAGCCCCCGAGGCCCTGTGAGCCCATCGCATGGTGTGGCTTCCTCCCCCAGCCCAGCTGCCTCTATTTTTAACCCGCAGTCTTGCTGCACCAGCCCCACGGCTGCCTTTGGTCACACTGGGGCTTTGTTGCCCAGACCGCTCAGCGTTTCAGCAGACCCGGGGGAGGGGACCTGCGGGTATCAAACACCCACAGCTGGAGGTGGGGAGGCAGCCCCTTCGCCACCATCCCATCCATTGTACGAGTGGGGAAACTGAAACCCACAGAAGGAAGAGGCCCATTGTAACCGCTGGCAGGCTGGTGCAGAGGTGGAATCTGAACCAGGTCGCTTCCCTAGGTCTTGCTGGGATGACGGTGCCCACTTAGAGATGACACACCTGAGCTCAGAGAAGGAAAGTCACCCGGCTGTGAAGGAGCTCCAATAACGACCCAGTCTAGGTAGCAGAGAAATGACCTTCCTTCCCTTCATTTCCTCCAGGAAGTCCTCCCAGATCGCCCTTGCCCTGGGCGGAAAGTGTCTCTCTCCCAGGCTGCAGGTCTGTGTCCCTCTGCATATCTGCCCTGGGTCACCGTCCTGCAGGATTTTTCTTCCCCTGCCCCACATCCCAGAGCAGCAGCTCCGTCAGGGCTGGGCTTATGGCCTGGTCATTGCTGTCTCCAGCATCGCACAGCTCGGACCTGCACACCAGAGGACTGCTTATTGTACGAATGAATGAATAGGCGAACTGATCAATGGAATCCTCAGATCTCCCAGGAGACCGCTTACAGTGGCTCCGCTGGATCCCTGTCCTCCCAGGACCAGCCTGAAGCAGAGACTCACCTCTTGGCCTCCCTGGGAGGCCCCGCCCCTCCTGCCCCTCCCCCACAGCTCAGGCTAAACTGAGGCTCTTGCTCCTCTCAGATCTTGTCCCTATTCTGCCACTTATTGGCTGCCTGACTTTGGGCAATTCCATCCTGTCCTCCAGTTCACCTCTGTGAGCTTCAGTCTCCTGAGGACAACCTCCTTGCGTGGTGGGGACAAACCATCCTAAAGATTTTTGTGTCTGAAGACCCCAGGAATAATGGTGCAAAGACAGGTAGTTGGGGGGCAGGAATTACTTCACTGTCTCCCGTCACCCTCGCTGCTCAGTGACCTTGAGCCTAGCACTGCTCCTCCTGGGGCTCCTCTCGCCCCCCTAGTTGCCACTAAGATGTGTTCACTGAAGACATACAGTCCATGAGCCACCGGGCCCCAAAAGCCCCCAGGAGAAGCACAGGGGTTGCGGTGAGAGTGCTGAACAGGCAGCTGGGAGGTGTGGAGTCATCCTGCCTCAGCAAGACTGCGTCCCTCCTGTCGTTCCATTTGTAAATGAGGGCTTCCCAGGTGGCTCAGGGGTAGAGAACCTGCCTGCCAGTGCAGGAGACTCAGGAGACCTGGGTTCAATCCCTGGGTCGGGAAGATCCCCTGGAGGAGGAAATGGCAGCCCACTCCAGTNAAGACTGCGTCCCTCCTGTCGTTCCATTTGTAAATGAGGGCTTCCCAGGTGGCTCAGGGGTAGAGAACCTGCCTGCCAGTGCAGGAGACTCAGGAGACCTGGGTTCAATCCCTGGGTCGGGAAGATCCCCTGGAGGAGGAAATGGCAGCCCACTCCAGTATGCTTGCCTGGGAAAATCCCACGGACAGAGAGGAGCCTGGGGGACCACAGTCCATGGGGTCACAGAAGAGTCAGACACGACTTAGCAGCTGAGCACACAAGTGGATGAGGGCTGTTGAAACAGATCAGTGGTTCTCTAACTGTGTTCCCTAGAACTCTTGGGGCAAGGGGAGGCCCAGTGGGCGGGGTCAGAATGCTCTGTCTTAGGTTTTGTTTGAAGAAAGGGTTCTGTTGCTAACAGGGTTCATGTCATCTGGACCTGGGGAACTGGACAGCTCCAGGCAGCCTATGTCTTCTGGAGTTCCAGGCCATGCTGGAACATTCTGAATGCAGGGCACAGAGGTTTAGTCCCAGTCCTTTCTGCATCACAGATACACAGCACAGCACAGCCTGGTCCTGCTCTCATACCAGCTGCTCAGCCTCCCTGCCTGCTTACCAGGCAGACTCTCAGCCACAGCCCCTGCTGCTCAACCCTGCCGGTCCCTTCACTGGCAAACCTGGTGTCCTCAGCCTCCCAAAAGGCCATCATCGCCCGCCAGAGGCCAAACGGGCTGCAGGGTTATTAGGTCACCCAGACAGTTATCATCCTCACCAACATCATCATCTTCAACACAAGCCACCTTTCTCAATCTCACCTTTGCACTGACGATTCCTTTGCCTGGAATGTTCTTTCCCCAGAAAACCACTTGGATCACTCCCTTCTCTGCTACAAGTCTCTGCTCACACAGTGCCTCCTCTTGAGGCCTTCCTGGCCACCCTCTCCCATCTTCCTTATCTCACTTTACTGTTTTTCATCCTGCTTGTCACCACCTGACAGCACATTCATATATTTACTGTCTGTCTCCTCTGGAATGTAAGCTCATTGGGGCAGGGGCCATGCCTGCTTGGTTTGCTGGACTCCCAGTACTTGCAACACCACTTGGCGCCTAGCCTGAGCTCATCAACGCCTGTTGCCTGCTTCTGCATGTCCCACCTGTGTCACGTCTATTTATACATGCTGCTTCCTGTGAGGCAGGCGCTATTACCCCCACTCTACAGAATAGGAAAGTGAGGCCCAGCCAGGTCGGCCCAGGTGCTTACCTGGGTGGCACAAGTCCATTCTGAAGCCCCAGGGGAGAGTGGCCTGCACTCCCGCAGCCCGCTGACCCTGCTGCCACTCGGGCTGCTCAGGCAGGGATGTGTCACCTCAGGCACACCAGGCCCCTTCCCGTTCGCCCCGCCCAGCACAGCCTGGGGAGGAAGTCCTGTCTTGTGGGGTCTGGTGCGCAGGCTTTTGACGTAGCAGCACTTCCTAAAACCAGCAGAGTTTGAGTGGTGAGGATTCTTTGCATTTCGAGTGTAGGCAAGGGAGGAATAGAGGCAAAGGATGCAGAAAGAGGGATGAGAGGGTGGGTAAAAAGAGAAAGACAGTGACACAGAGAAACACACACGCACACAGACAAAGATGATTACTGGAGGACAGAACCTCCCTGCCTATAAACTTAGGGGCCATTCAGGGGGTTTCCCTCGTGGTCCAGTGGCTAAGATTCCCAGTCCCAATACAGGGGGCCCAGGTTCAATCCCTGACCAGATCCCACTAGATCCCACATGCTGCAACTAAAGATTCTGCATGCTGCAATGAAGAGCAAAGATCTTGAGAGCAGCAGCTAAGACCTAGCACAGCCAAATACATACATAATTTAAAAAAAAAAAAAAAAAAAAGGATCATCCAACTTAGATGGTCCAAGCTGAGCCCCATCAATTCCACACCATAAACTCTCTTTCACCAACTCTTCCTTGAGCAAAGAAAAATTAATTCAGTGCTAAGCAGGGCTTTGCCTCCCCTCAGTGAAATACCTAGTGTTTTCTCATCTAGGTATCCACTGGGCAATATGCAGCCATGAAATTAAAAGACGCTTACTCCTTGGAAGGAAAGTTATGACCAACCTAGATAGGATATTCAAAAGCAGAGACATTACTTTGCCAACAAATGTCCATCTAGTCAAGGCTATCGTTTTTTCCATTGGTCATGTATGGATGTGAAAGTTGGACTGTGAAGAAAGCTGAGCACTGAAGAATTGATGCTTTTGAACTGTGATGTTGGAGAAGACTCTTGAGAGTCCCTTGGACTGCAAGGAGATCCAATCAGTCCATTCTAAAGGAGATCAGTCCTGGGTATTCCTTGGAAGGACTGATGCTAAAGTTGAAACTCCAATACTTTGGCCACCTCATGCGAAGAGTTGACTCATTGGAAAAGACTCTGATGCTGGGAGGGATTGGGGGCAGGAGGAGAAGGGGACGACAGAGGATGAGATGGCTGGATGGCATCACTGACTCGATGGACATGAGTTTGGATGAATTCTGGGAGTTGGTGATGGACAGGGAGGCCTGGCGTGCTGCGATTCATGGGGTCGCAGAGAGTCTGACACGACTGAGTGACTGAAATGAACTGGGCAATATGTTCAGTTTCCCTTTTCCCCCAGGCTGCTAGGAAGCTCCATCAAATCCAAAGCTCTTTTCCAGCTGCTCTGTTGTCACACACAGACTTTGAGGCCAGACTCAGCAGCGAGACTCAGCCCTGCCATTCAGGACCCGGGTGACCTGAGTGAGTCACTTACCTGCCATGAACCTTAGTTTACTTAACTGTAAAAGAGATATAATAATCCTTTCCTCAAGCTTGTGAAAAAGATGGAGGGAGAGAATATGTGTAAGGTGCTTGGCTATTCAGTAAACATATCTTCTTTCCCCTTTTGGTTTCAGTTTTCTTTGGGGATTAAAATGCATAATTTTATTGCTTGTGCCTTTTCGGCTGATTCAATCCTTTATCAGAAAAAAGTGTGGTGTAAATAAAGATCTGTATACACTCATTCCTCGTAACTTTGTGGCGCATGTTGGCTTGCTTATCTGCTTCCCCATCAGTCTTGAGGCCTCATGAAGACAAGGTCCCCTCTGTATTCCATGTCTGGGAAATGCTGGGAGCCTGGTAGGTGGTCATGTACACAATGAATGAATGGATGGATGAATGAAGGGCACACAGTTGAGTTGGCCTGGTTGACGCAAAAACTGGCCGAGATTTCCACCATTTGCTCTCTCCACACCCCTTTGCATTGTGACACTGCCATTCTTCCCATTAAGAGGTGGTGTCTGCTTCTCTTCCCCTTGAATCTAGGCTGGGCTAGGGCTTTCTTCAACCACTAGAATGTGGCAAAAGTGATATTACATGATTTCCGAGGCAAGATTTTAAAAAGCCCTGTGGCCCAGCTACCCTGGGTGGCCTGTTGAGGATGGAGAAAACTAGGGCTCCTTTCTGGGAGATGCTTGGCCAAGCTGGAATTTGAGTGAGTGGCCAGCTCAGGACCAGTGGCTGGGCCTATTCACTACTGGTCTAGAACTCTCAGGACTCTTCAAACCTGCCCCCATGCCACCACCCCTTGCCCACTGGTTCTTGCCTAACTCAAGGTTGTCTCTTAGGAAACTTACTGAATTTACATTCATGATAAACTAGAACTTTATCAACAAATCTGGGCCTCAGGCACACAAAAAAAATTTCCTAGGTCACTTCAAAAAGAGAAATGGGGAAAAAGGTACCATTCTCTGTGCAAAAAAGTGTTAACAATGGGTTTGAAAATGTTATCCTTTAAAAGACTTGCTTGTATTATTACAGTAGTTAAGGCATCGAAACAACCCAAGTGTCCATCAACAGATGAATGGATAAAGAAGATGTCTCACACACACACACACAGAGGAATGTTACTCAGCCATAAAAAAATGAAACAATGCCATTTATAGCAACATGGATGGACCAGAGATTACCACGCTACGTGGAGTAAGTCAGAGAGAGACTAATGCCATGTGCAGTCACTTATATGTGGAGCCTAAAAAAGTTGTTACAAATGGACTCATTTACAAAACAGAAGGCTCATAGACACAGAAAATGCACACACGGCTACAAAAGGGCAAGTGGCGGAGTGTGTGTTCAGTCGCTCGGTCACGTCCGACTCTCGGGCTCCTCAGTCCACGGGATTTCCCAGGCTGGAATGCTGGAGTGGGGTGCCACTCCCTCCTCCAGGGGACCTTCCTGACACAGGGATTGAGCCCACGTCTCTTGCAGCTCAGGTGCTCTTACTATGAGTGGCAAAGGGTTTGGTAGAGTCAACAGTAGGGGAACTATGGAGACCTGGATTCAAATCCCGACTCGACATCTGCCACTTGCGTGAACTTCTCCCTTGTTTTGAGTCTTGTTTTTAGTCATCTGAGAAATGGGGACAGATAAAACTAAGTTTGTTTACATGAAACAGAAAACCCAAATAACAACGGTTTAAAGAAACTAGAGGTATAGCAATGGCAGCCCACTCCAGTACTCTTGCCTGGAAAATCCCACGGATGGAGGAGCCTGGTGGGCTGCAGTCCATGGGGTCACTAAGAGTCAGACATGACTGAGCGACTTCACTTTCACTTTTCACTTTCATGCGTTGGAGAAGGAAGTGGCAACCCACTCCAGTGTTCTTGCCTGGAGAATCCCAGGGGCGGGGAAGCCTGGTGGGCTGCCGTTTATGGGGCTGCACAGAGTCGGACACGACTGAAGCGACTTAGCAGCAGCACCAGCAGCAGCAGCAAAGGTATATATCTCTTACGAGAAAGAAGCCCAAGGTAGGTAATACATACAGGACTACCCTCATGGAAGCCTGATAGTCAGTGATGCAGGCTCCTTCTAACTTACTGCTTCTGTCCTTGAGGTTTCCTTATGGTCCAAAGTGGCTGCATGATCTCTAGCTGTTATGCTTGAATTTGAGATTAGGAAGAAGAGTGAAGATGAGGAGGGCTCCCCTTAAAGGGCTGTTCCTGAAGTTCCTTCTGACCTGATGTTAGAAGCCTCTGTTTCCTTCATGTACACTAGGTGGAGGTTCATAGTTGGTTATGGGACAACACACAGCAATCCCCAAACAATCACCACAACCATTTCTGGAGGGCTCACTATCTGTCAGGTGATGTGCCGAGTGCATATCACCTCATTTAATCCTTTTTACATCTCAATGAAGTGTGTTACAATTCCTGTTTTATACAGGGGGAAACTGAACTCAGAGAGTTTAAGTGAATTGTCCAAGGTCACGCAGCCAGGAAGAGGCAAAACTCAGATTCAAGCCCTGTGCTGACTTCATTGCCACTGAATTTATGTGAGCATCATTTTGAACATTTAGAAAGAAATTCAGCAGCCTGTCCACACCTTAGGGAAAAGACAAAAAGCACTTGAATCAAATTGTAGCAGAACTATGTGGATAACACTTTTGTTTGCCACAACACTCAGAATTCCTCATCTGAACACAGTTGGCTCAGGGAAAGAGACCTGTAAGGAGTTTAGAGGTGGTTTAATTCAATGACCTCATTTTACATATAAGGTAACTGAGACCTGAAGAGGGAGGGGACTTAGACTGAGGAAGGGGCAGAACCCGCCCTTGAAACCCTTTATACTGAACAGTTAGAGTGTTCCATCCTCCCACTGATGCACCACCCACCCTCCATCCATCCATCCACCTACACACCCATCTACCCACCCTCCATCCATCCATCCATATATCCCTCCATCCATCCACCCATCCACCCATCCACCCATCCANAACCCGCCCTTGAAACCCTTTATACTGAACAGTTAGAGTGTTCCATCCTCCCACTGATGCACCACCCACCCTCCATCCATCCATCCACCTACACACCCATCTACCCACCCTCCATCCATCCATCCATATATCCCTCCATCCATCCACCCATCCACCCATCCACCCATCCATCCATCCATTCATCTACCCACACATCCATCCAATCATCCACCCACCCACCCATCCATCCACCCATCCGTTTGTCCACTCATTCAGTTGGTGTTTATTGAGGACTTGCTATGTGTTGTGTGCTGTTTTTGGCACTGGCACAAGACAGACAAAAATCTTGGCCTTCATGGGGCACGCAGTTAAGTCAGCTGGACTGGGTGGGTTGCAGTGGGTAGGGTGAGTATCTGGGATGAATCATCTCTGAAGTCCCTCCCTTTCACAATTTTCTCTGATTTCTCATTTTTCTCATGACTCGTAGCTGGAGATAGCATTGGTCTGGTGGGCGGGGCAGTCCTGCATTTGGGGGCTGCTGGGGCCTGCCCTGTGAGACCTGAGCAGCAAGCAGAGCTCTCGAAGTCCATGGGCTCACCAAACAAGCCTGATTTCCATCAGACCTGTCACTCCTCATCTGGGTTTGACCACAAGACTTCCTGGGAGCCTGTAGGACAGAGGGATAGAGGAACCTAGACTTGTGGGAGGGTCCATGGCTCAGCCAAAGACAGGGTTGGATGGATAGGTGTATGGGCAGTGAAGCACACTTTCATATTCAAGGTCACATATAGAAACTGGCTCTAGTGAGATAACTGCACATATGTGCAAATGGGTGAGCGAGCTCACAGAGGCTCCTCCCAGTATCACTGATAATCAGGGAATCGGGGATGAGTCAAAATGCAAATCAGGGACTAAACGCTTAATAAATTATTTTGTGCCCAGATGATGGGTCAGTGTGAGTCATTAAAAAGAGTGAGGATAATGCAGAATTCAAGCATCTTTTGTTTGTAAGTAAGCATAACTCAGTCTGGATTCAACTGGAATGTACTGACTCAGTTCCTGGAGAATCAGGGATGGGATTGGCTTTGGGCCAGAAATTCAAAATATCCTTGTTCTCTCTCTGTCTTTCCCTCATTCTGTTTGTCTTAGCTCTTTCTGTCTCATGGGTTTTCTCCGTGGGGCAGCCAATCTGGCCACAGAAAGCTCCAGGTTCATCTCAAGTCACCTTTGAGTTCAGAAAGAGGACGTACTCGAAAAGATTCTCAGGGAATGACTTTGATTGGCTAGGCCTAGGTCACATGCCCATCCCTGGACCAATCACTGCCACACCAACTCAGTGAGGGCTTCCCAGAGCAGGGATGCTGGTCTGGAGTCTTGGTATGTGTACAAGGAAGGAAAGAATCCTCTGGAAGTTTAAGCAAGAGTCTGTGCTTCAGAAAAGGTGAAGGAAGGGTGCTGAAGTAACAGCACACGCCAAGGCTTGGAAGCTCGAGGTGAAATGGAGGGTGGGGCTTGGGATACATCCAGGCCTGGACCCGGTTTCGCTTGAGCTCTGCGCCTCCCCTGCCCCTCTTCCTCTTTCCAGGCCTCTGCCCTCCACTCGGCGGTTCCCTGACTCCCACTTCCCCTTTCCAATCCTTCACAATTTTCTCTGATTTCTCATTTTGGGCTGCAGTAGTTTGGGGACAGAAGTTTCTGCTGGGCACAGAAACACACACATGCCCAAATCAAAGGCACTGTGTGTATACTCACATGCCAAAGGTGACCCAGGTGCCACCTTCCTCCCAAGTTCACTGGACTGGGGACAGGGAAGAAGCAGAAGGTCTCCAGTGGGCCTGGGTGGCTGCATCGTGGGGTGGGATGGGGCTGAGGTCTGAGACAAGCCAGAGGCCATGTATCCCCATGTCCTCTCTCCCTCGTGGTCACCAGATGGCTGCAGCAGCTCCAGGCATCTCATATTTACTTGACTGCACCCACCAGGGCTCTGTGCATCCCATGTGGCCAGGGCAGACCCAGGCTCACACCTGGATGCCAGGGATCATGGTAAACGGAGCCCCTGGTGTCTGCAGCATCTAGGTAGCTGGTGGGCTCTCCCAGCCACGGAGGGGCTGTTAGTAGGAACCAACGTGTTGGCCTGTGGGGCCCTGGAGGCAGGGGTCACCATGGGGATGGAAGAGGGGCAGCTGGAGAGACAGAAGGAAACCTGGGTGTGGTCAGAGACCCTGAGATGAGGGTGTCCCCAGCAGAGTCAGGGGGCAGAGTCGAAGTTCCCTGAGTGTCCATTGCATTACGGCTGGGTGGCCGGAGTGGGCAGTGGCCAGGCAAGGGCAGCAGGCAGGGGAACTGAGAAAGGGGAGGCAGTGCAGGGTTGTTGGAGAGGAAAGAGTGAGAGTAGGGTCTGCTGGTGGGCGGAGGAGGGCACTTTAAAGAAGGGAGTGACTCTACTTGAGCCAGGCTAGGGACCCAGGGTGTTTGTGACTGAAGAGGGTCCCAGGAAGGAGGAGGGGATGTACCAGAGTGGAGGGCAGCTGAGGGCGCAGCCAGAGGAGTCCCCCAGGCCCCTCAGCTCCCTGCTTGGTAGACGAGGAAACCGGCTCAGAGATGCCTCACCCCCACCTCGCCCCCTGGTCACCACTAGCAGGCAGGCATTCGGCCCGGAGTTTGGTTCTGACTTTTGGGTTACTCTGGTTGAGGTTCAGTCATCTCCCTGGGATATCAGTTTTACTTATTTTGGAGGCCGCTCCTCCAAAATAAGTTTCTGTCGGTCTTCAAAAGATGGAAACCCAGTACTTCAGAATGTAAATTTGAGTCAGCCTCGGTCTACCACAGTCTCATTTTTTGCTCAGAAGTCTCATTATAGAGCTTTAATAAAACGTTCAGTTTACACATGTCCTCGAGGGTCCCCCAGTCCCCTTTCCTGCAATCCCTGGTCTGGGAAGGTCCCACATGCCATGCGAGAAATAAGCCTGTGTACCACATCTACTGGGCCCGAGCTCTGCAGCAAGAAAATTCACCTTAGTGAGAAGCCCGCACACCACAGCTGGAGAGGAGCTGCTCCTTGCTGCAGCTAGAGAAATTCCGCGAGCAGCAGTGAAGACCCAGCATAGCCAAGAGTAAATAAAAATTCAGAAAAATCAACCTATGCTCAGATGCTTGAGACCTCAGCAAGGGAGACTTTGCCCTCTCTGAAATGATGTCAGAATATATTCCGGGCTTCAGAGCTCTAGGGTCAGCCTTTAGCAAAGTGGTTATTACAGGAAATAAGGAAACCACTTCTGTGTTTGCTGTTGAAGGCATGATGTCACTCAGTGGTCCTGACATCAAGAGTACACAGAGCTTTCTTCTAGCAGGGTGTTAGGAAAATGCAACTCACCGGGGAACTCACCTGTTTCCGCCTTTCCAGTAAGGAGAACTGAGTAACTTGCCCTATTTCCCTTTTTTACTCCAGCTTCCAGGAAACTCAGGCAAATCTGAAGCTCAGTTTTAGCATCATTTGCCGTATTTGCCTTCTTCTCTTATCTTGAACCTGTGTTTCTACTTTCATATTCCTAGATTTTTGTATACATGGGAGTCTGGGAGATACAGATTCTCAACATGAAAGAAAGGGAAGAAGATGGAATAAAAATCTCAGGCAAAACCCAAGGGTAGTGGTCAGGGGAGACCAAACTTAAAGTTTTGGCCACCAGCCTACTGTATATCCTGGCGCCACTCACTCACACTCTGACTCCTTCTGACCTCCTGACCATCTCTCAGTCTCCTCTGCAGGCTCTCTTTTTCCACGTGTCCTGAAGTGTTTGTTCACACATATTTATGAAGTGCCAATCTGCTCTGCTGTGTAACAAATCACTCCAAAACTTCCTGGTGGATCTAAATGACATTGATTTTGCTCACACATCTGTAATGTAAGCAGGGCTCAATGGAGACAGCTGGTCTCAAGTGGGGCAGCCCAAGATGGTCCTGGGATATCTGACGACTGTCTGTCTTGTATGTTTGGTGACAGGTCTGTGGGCTTGAACATCTAGAACTCCTTGGCACCTCTCTCTTGCTCTCTGTGGCCTCTCCACATGGCCCCTCCAACATGGCAGTTCCAGGGTAGCCAGCAGCTTTGGGAACCAAGGGGTGGGGCCCATGGAAGAGCCAGGTGAAACAGTCGCTTTTTACGAGCTGGCCCTGGAAGTCTCTCAGTGTCAATCCCACCACAGTCACAGGGTGACACTGGGAGAGGATATGTGGGTGGGAGATTGGTGGTGCCCTCTTTGGAAAACTCCAGCTGCCACTCTTCCTCACGCCAATCCACACGCTGGGCCCTGCAGACATGGACACAGTGGAGTGTAGCAGGCTAGCAACCTTTTCTTTATCCTTCAGGGCCTGCACCCCAACACCGACGTTCTGTCCAGTGCTCTGTTCTGACTCCTGACCTACATTTCCAGTTTCCCACCTGACAGCTCCATTTGGGTGCTTTCTCAGCTCAGTGGGTCTCAAAACTGGCTCCTTGCATGTTTTCCAGCTCAGCAAAGGGCAACACTGCTTCCCTGCTCCCACCCCATCCCCAGTCACTCAGGTGGGATTCCAAGTGTCAATTTTGACCGCTTCTCTTCCCTCCTCCCTGCCTGGACAATCAATGCTCCCTAGAGCCTGGTGTCTGGAACGAATCTCACAGCCATGGACTCCCTACTCAGGAGTCCTGCCTCCTTGCTGCCACCTCCCTATTCGGGCCATCATTGTCCTTCCTCTTGTGACAGGCCAAGTAGGTCCTCTGGCCTCAAGCCTTGCCCCACCCTTAGCCTGACCCTTTGCCCTCATAGTACTCAGACTGATTTTTCTAAGACATAAATCTGGTCACGTCACTCTTCTGCCTAAGAACCTTTAGTTGGCTCCCTTTTGCCTTCAGGACAGTAACATTTGTTTTCATTGCTGGATCATAAACTCTAAGGGGCTGGTTCTAACTCATTAGCCTGAGGAACATGGTGATGTTAAGTATTTGCTGAATGAATAAATGGCTGGGATGGGTGTCAGGGTTTGACCAAATCTGTTCTCAGGACTTTTTGATCCCCGACCTTCTGTGTTTCACAACTGTAAAGTCCCTTCTAACCAAAAGGCAGGTGGCCAGCCGGCAGCTCTTCTCCATCTGCTAACCATGGTTTCAGAGATGGTAATGCTCCCAGTGGGGCCCTGGGATGAAATGAGAGCCATGATTTCTCTCTGAGGTTGGTCATCCCCATGTGGTCATGGCAGCTCTGGTGACCAGAACCTTCAGTCATCAGGAAGCCAGGCCCCTAGGCCAGGCTGGGCCACAGGACTCATGTCCAGGGATGGTGATATAGATCAGTTTGTGATGGCAATGGGCCTGCAATCCTGAAATCCCAGAATGTTCTGCTCAAAGGCCTCTTATGGTTATAGAGGAAAAAATGGTGGCGGGGATTTTATTCTTTATCTCCTGTCCAATTGCCTTGGTTGCCCCTCAGACTCTGCTGTTCGGGTCACCAGGCTGTTGGGAGTGCTGAGAGGAGGCCCCATCTGGTTTCTTCACGTGGCCCCAGGCCCACAGGGCCCTGAGATGGTCCTGGGACAGATAGGGCATGTGAATTGGCTAAAGTCATCACTGAGTAGGGATGGACAAAGACCTCTGACCCCCACCTGCTAGAACTTTCTCTCTGGGCCCGGGTCTACAGGCCANCAGGCCCACAGGGCCCTGAGATGGTCCTGGGACAGATAGGGCATGTGAATTGGCTAAAGTCATCACTGAGTAGGGATGGACAAAGACCTCTGACCCCCACCTGCTAGAACTTTCTCTCTGGGCCCGGGTCTACAGGCCAGGACAAGGGGCCTCATGGCTGGGGGTCACTCTGGGCAGGGGGTGGAAGGCATGGGATGATGCCAGGCAGTCAAGCTTCCCCTGCTTCCTCCGTGCCCCTTGGCTGTGTGACAGGAACTAAAGGCTTTAGTCACATCAGCCTCAGTCTCCAACTCTATAGAATGGGCCCGTTTGCCAACCCAAGACCGACCCAGAGTGCGCTCTTCGAGGCTCAAGGGCTCTGGACTCCCAGTAAGTGGCTGGAGCCTGGCAGATACGGCCAGGTCCCTGCCAGCTGTGGCCCACTTTCCCTTCCTGGGCCTCTTTTTCCTTCTCTCTAAAACCTGGGATCATGTCAGCACCTCCTACGAGGGAAGGTGTGAGGAATTTCATGAAATAATCCACAAAAAGCAGCCAACACCCAGCCACGGGGAACCCAGGAGGTTCTAACCACCCTCTTTCCTTCCCTCTTCCTCGGGTTCCTCTGAGACCAAAACCGGCCCACGGGCTCCACCCTGTGGTGACTGAGGGGATACCACTCAGAGACGCCACGGCCTGGAGCTCCTCTGAGGGGTCTGTGTGGCGGTCGGGGTTGGACGCTGGGAATAAGGTAGCAGCGGTGGCCCCAACCTGCCTTCTTTTTCATTCTCCATCACTTCCCTCCCTGATTCTCCATGCTGGCTCAGGGTGGGGATGGGGGTGGTGGTGAAATGATGTCTTGGGGGAGATGGGTGAGGGGTAAGGAGGTGCTGGGACGGTAGGTAAGGCCAGGACCAAGGGAGGCAGATGAGGTCATACAACTGCTGGATGAGATTTAATCTTTATTTCAAAGGTAAAAAATTAACAGTACTTTGATATTTTGTTCACCATGACTTTTTGGCACTTGATTTCCAAAGCTATCACCTAAAGGTTAATTTATCTTGATTAGAGACTTTGGCTTCCCTTTAGCACCAGAGATGACTGCCTCAAAGTGTCTCATCCTAGTCCAGCCCCTTTTGGGGGGTAGTGGGGGTAAGTGGGGGGAGGCTGGACTTCACCTGGAAAAGCCTCACAGGCGGCCTCTTGACTCCATCCAGTGATTGGCCCTCCCTCCCGGCCTCTGTCCATCATCCACCATCCTTTCTTTCCTCCATCCCTTCACCATCTGTCCATCTGCCAGGGTGGCTGAGAACTTGCATTCTCCATTTAGATGGCCTGCATTTGCATCCTGGCTTCCCATCCTGGGTGAACTATGTATCCATTCAACATCTACAGGTCCCATTTGATAGAGTTTTACATTTAAAAATCATTCCTGTAATACCTGAATACATCGTTAAACAATCCATTGATCCTTGATGTTCACAAACGTTCAGTGAAATAGTTATGATTATCCTCATTTTACAGATGAGAAACTGAGGTCCCCAAGGTGAAGTGTATTGTCCAGGGTCCCAGGGTCTGTGAGTGGTAGGGATGTGAGGTCCCACAACAACCACATCTGTCTTTTCATGTCACTGCCTCTGCTCAGGACAGAGTGAGGTCCAGCCGTGCCCTGGACAGCCAGTCAGATGGGGCAGTGCATCCTCTGATGGTTCTAAGGGCACGTGATGAGTTCTTGGAACGGGTATGCAGGTCATTAATGGATTCTGGGTGCGGAGACCCAGTGAAGGGACCACAGGGGAGGTTATGTGAACTGGCTTGGAGGAGAGAAGGCAGAAGAAGGAGGGGGATCGCGTGGTGGGAACAGCACATGCAGACCACAGAGGTGAGGCTGAGCAGGTGACCTCTAGGCTCATCTGTGGGTTGGAGCGCAGGCTGTTAGGTGAGAGAATCTGCTTGTGGCTTTAGTAGGGAGTGGGGAAATGAGCTTTCAAAGAAAAATGGCTGCTAGACTGTGGGAGGTTTTGCATGCCAGAGCACAGCATATATTTATCTTACCAGACTGATAATAGATCAGGAAGGAACCACCCTTGGTAGGAAACCTCTCTTGTGCCAGACACTGTAGAGGGGGTATTCATGTCTTTTGTCTCCAGAGCTCCTCACCACATCCCTTTGAGACAGCTATTGTGATCTTGTTTCACAGATGAGTGAGGCTAAGTACCCTGTGGATCACACAACCAGATGTGAAGAGCTGGGAGCCAAGCCTACCGCTAATTTACAGTTTAGAAAGGTTGCTCTGACAGTTATATTTTTTTTTAAAAAAGGACCTGATAAGATAGATTAAAAGTAGACAGACACAAATGATTTTCAACAAAGAGGCCAAGACCGTTCAATGGAGAAAAGTATTATTTTCAACAACAGGTGCTGGGAAAACTGGATATCCACATGCAAGAGAATGAAGCTGGTCCCTTACCTAATACCATCTACAAACATTAACTCAAAATGGATCAAGGGCCTAAATGTAAGACGTACAACAAGAAACCTCTTTAAAGAAAACATAGAACAGAATTTTCATGGCATTGGATTTGGCAATGCTTTCTTGGATAAGACATCAAAGGCACAGATGACAAAAGAAAAAAAATACATAAATTGGAGTTCATGAAAATTTTAAAAATTAGTGCAAAAACACACTATCAACAGAGTAAAAATGCAGCCCAGGGAATGGGACAAAATATTTGCAAATCACATACCTGATAAAGGATTATTGTTGTTCAGTTGCTAAGTCAAGTCCGACTCTGTGACCCCATGGACTGCAGTGCACCAGGCTTCCCTGTCCTTAACCATCTCCTGGAGCTTGCTCAAACTCATGTCCATTGAGTCAGTGATGCCATCCAACCATTTTATCCTCTGTTGTCCCCTTCTCCTCCTGCCTTCAATCTTTTCCAGCATCAGGGTCTTTTCCAATGAGCTGTCTCTTTGCATTAGGTGGCCAAAGTACTGGAACTTCAGCTTCGGCATCAGTCCTTCCAATAAATATTCAGGGTTGATTTCCTTTAGGATAAGGGATTAGTATACACAATATATACAGAACTTCTAAAACTCAACAACAGATAAACATACAGCCCAATTAAAAAATGGGCAAATGACTTGAACACACATTTCTTCCAAAGAAGATATACAAATGGTCAACAAACACATAAAAAGATGCTCAACATCACTGATCATTGGAGAAATGTAGAACTACAGTGAGATACAATCTCATATCCATTAGGATGACTATTGTTTTACAAAAGCAGACAAACAGGAAACAACAAGTGTCGGTAAGGACGTGGAGAAACTGGATCCCTTGTGCACTGTTGGTGGGAACGTAAAACGGTACAATTGCTGTAGAAAACGACAGGGTGGTTCCTCAAGAAGTTAAAAATGGAATTACCATTTGATCCAGAAATTCCACTTCTGCGTATAGACCCTAAGGATTGAAAACAGAGCCTCAAAGATACCCAGGTTTGTGGCAGCATTATTCACAATAGCTGAAATGTGGAAGCAACCCAAATGGCCATTGATGGTTGCATGGATAAGCAAAATGTGGTCTCTACACGTGATGGAATATGATTCAGCCTCAAAGAAGAGGAAATTCTGCAAAATGAAGAATTTTTTGAAGTAATTCTGCAAAATAAAGAATGTCTGCAAGCTCCATCCACGCAACACGGAACGTGAGGACACTATGCTAAGTGAAAAAAGTCCCAAAGAGACAAATACTATATGATTCCACTTGTATGAGGTCCTTTGAGTAGTCAAGATCATAGAGACAGAAAGTAGGACAGCGGTTGCTAGGGGTTGGGGGGAGGGGGCGGGGAGTCACTGTTTAACGGGGACAGAGTTTCGGTTTTACAAGATGAAAAGAGCTATGGGGGGTTGCTGGATGCACATTATGAGTGCATTTAATACCACGGAACTGTACACTTCAAGACGGTTAAGATGGTGATTTTTATGTTATGCGCATTTGTGGTATATATTTACATATCACAAACGTATGTGTATATTATATGTGTTTATACATTACATAGTATCGTGGGTTGACACATCTGGAATTCCACAGCGAGATCTAGCTTGCTGTATGTGTCTGGGCATCATCACCATGTAGATGACCACAGGGTCACGGAACTGCATGAGGTCATGGTGGCTTTGGAGTGAGAAAAGGACTGAGATCAGATCCCCGTGGAGCACTGTGCTAAAGGTTCCAAGCTGGATGAAGGGCCCAGAGATGAGAATGAGGTTAGGCAGAAGGCCTGCAGGAGAGAGGTCAGGGAAGGCGAGGGCAGGATTTAGAGACATCGGCTGTTCATGTTTACCTGGCATCTGCTCTTCCTTAACCAGAGAGGGTCTTAGCTTTCTTTTGGGACCACCTGTTCAGTCCAGGTGATTTATGAGGCTGACATCATCTGTCGCTCCAGGAAGCAGGTGGAGAAGGCATAACAGGTGAAGCTAATAATATTCCATCCCCTGGCTGTGGTGACTGGTTCAGCAGTAGTCCCATGACCCTAGCAGGGCCAGTGAGATTCAGTCCTGGGACTTCTGCCAGAACAAGGAGGAAAACAAAACTTTCAGGTGTGCTTTCTAGCTGGGTAGATGACACAAACCTGGAGCCTCCTGTACCACCAGAAGGAGACTGAGAATTAAGCCAAAGCAGAGGATGGTGAGTGGGGAGACGCAGAGCAAGAAAGACTGAGTCTGGATGCAGTGGTAAAGAACCCTCCTGCCAGTGCAGGAGACAGAAGATGTGGGTTCAATCCCTGGGTCGGAAGGATCCCCCGGAGGCAGAAATGCCCACTCCAGCATTCTTGCCTGGAAAATCCCATGGAGAGAGAAAACTGACAGGCTACAGACCAAAGGGTCGACAAGAGTCAGACACGCCTGAGGCCGGCCCCCGAATGACATGATATGAGCTTCTGGATCCATCCTTGCCTGAAGCCTGGACAACCATTAATAATTCCCGTTTTGGCTATGGCAAACATTAAAAATTGTCTCTCTCAACACTCGTCGCAATCCATCTTCTCCTTTCCTTTCTCTGTGACAGAGTCTGGAAAGCTAAATTATTATTCCCGAGCCAAGGGTGGCCATGTGACATTTTATGACCAATAAGGAAGTCCCTGGGGAAGGGTGCTCCTTCCTCAGTAAAAGGAAATTCTCACTAAGAGAATGCAATTTGGGGTCCTTTGCCCTTCCGCCTTCTCGCTGCTTGGAATGTGACTGTGAGGCTAGGGCAGGGGGGTGAGTGTATGGCAACCATCTGGCAGATACACAGCAACAAGCTGGAGGTACATGACAAGCGCTAAAGATGACGGGGCCAGGACACCAGCAGAGCTGAGCCTCCCGACGACGGCATCACAGGACTCGCTTCAGGCCTGGGCGGCCTCCTCCCGATGTCTTGCTGAATAGGCAATAGGGCCCCCTACCTGATCAAACTGACTCATTTGAAAAGACCCTGATGCTGGGAAAGACTGAAGGCGGGAGGAGAAGGGGATGACAGAGGATGAGATGGTTGGATGGCATCACCGACTCAATGGACATGAGTTTGAATAAACTCCGGGAGTTGGTGATTGACAGGGAGGCCTGTGCTGCGGTCCATGGGGCCGCAAAGAGTCAGACACGACTGAGCGACTGAACTGACTGGCTAACTGACCTGATCAAGCCCCTGCTGCTGGGTTTCTGTTACCTGCAGCAGAGTGGAGTCTGTAGGCACCTGGAGCTCGGGCAAAGGAAGCCAAGTAAATGCGAAGCAAGTATGCTTGAAAGGGCAAGGAGTGCAGCCGAGTGAGGCAGACAGGCTGGGAGAGCGGAGCCTGTGATGGAGCCCTGGGTGAGCTCACTTGCCTTCTCTCACCCTCCCCTCACTGCGCTTTTCTGTCCTGCTCGTGGCCTTGGCTGCAGCCCTCCTTGGTCAGTTCTGCGGTGTTCTAGGAGTCGTTCCCGGACGCCCACTCACTCACAGAGTACTTCCTGTGATTTTTAAAGCACCCAATTCTCCACCTTAAATCCCTCTCTACTGAAGATAACCAGGGTGGTCTTAGTTCCTGCACGAAAATATGACTGATATAGGATCAAGAAGTGGCCCTTGGGTCTAGGAATCTGGAAGTCCCAAATGACCTTTGTGAGAGTGGTTTCGATGGAGGGGTGGTGAGGGGCAATCCATTTTGGAGCTCCATTGGTGCCTTCGAAGAACATGGCCTAATTCATAGATGCAGGCCGATCTCCAGAAGCACAGTACTGTGGAAGAACCTGAGTATGTAGATTTAGCTCCCAAGTGTGTCTTTGGCTCACTGGGGTCCCTTGTCTCCAGCCCTTCTAGGCCTAGTCCCTGGACCCCTCATCTTTGTGTATGGACGTCTTGCTACAGCTGTGCCACAGAAAAACCAGATTGCAGTGGGTGAGGGGTTTCCTAAGAGGTAAGGCCAGGAGATGGCTTGGATAGGTGGGTAGAAGCTTGGGGGAACACAGGCAAAGCCCCAGGACTGTTCCTCTGTAGGATGGGAGNCGTCTTGCTACAGCTGTGCCACAGAAAAACCAGATTGCAGTGGGTGAGGGGTTTCCTAAGAGGTAAGGCCAGGAGATGGCTTGGATAGGTGGGTAGAAGCTTGGGGGAACACAGGCAAAGCCCCAGGACTGTTCCTCTGTAGGATGGGAGGCTCGGTGTGGGAAGGGGTGAATGTGGGGAAGCAGTTGGAGAGAACAGAGCAGCATCCTAGAGGAGAGGAGAGGGACAGATGATGAAAAGGGAAACCTGGCCCGGTGGCCTCAGCCTCCCAGACATTTAGGAGTGTTTTTGGCTCGCACATCACTGGCCACGTGCTCACGGCTCTCCAGCAAGTGAAGGGGGTGGGCGTAACCACACAGCTGACTCCAGGTCCATGAGTCGGGGGAGAAGGGAGTTGGAGGAGGACCCATTTCTGGCTGGGTTAGAGTGAGATGGGAGTTGAGGTCTACTGAAGGAGAAGGTTTGTGGTTCCTGAATAGGTGATGGTCAGAGGGCCCCGGGCATGTGTGAAAGAGCGCCCTCAAGGGCTCAGTAAGGGGATGGCTGAGACCTCAGTGCCTTGCCAAGACTGAAGTTGAAGTTGCCCCAGTGGACTTTCCCTAACCTCTGTGTGCAGCCCATGAATGGGCTGGGTAGCGGGTGGAGGGTAGGGAGGTAGGCAGGCAGCCAGTGTGTGGTTGGAAGAACAAAGTAGGGAGAAATTAAGGGTGCTTTGGGTAACTTGGGCAGGAAGAGCAGTCTGAGAATGAGCTGCTGCCTGGGGTGTGGAGGGGAGGACAAGAAGAGGGGCCAGGGCAGGAGGCTGAAGCTGGGTGAGGGTGGGTCTGGGAAGCCTGGAGAGGGGGCAGATATCTCTCCCTCTCCCCAGATACTTCCTCCTCAGTGACAAGTATATGGTAAGAGGGATTTTCCACGCTTATATCTCTAGTCCGGCTCCTTCCCTTGCTCCAGACACATCATCCAACTCCATACTTGACATTCTCATGTCCAACAGTCTTCTCAGCCGAAATTTCCGCAATGGAAGCCTGAATTCCCCATCCTGCAAACCCTCTCCTCCCACCGTCACCCTCTCCTGGTTAAATGCCACGTCTACCTGCCAAGTCGCTAAGAATGAAACTGGCACCATCCTCGGCTCCATCAGCCTGTAGACCGCACAGCATATATCTTGGGTCCAGCCACTTTGTACCTCCTCCACCACCACCTTGGTGGTCCTAGACTCAGTCCCCTCTCACCTGGACATTTCTGTGATGACTGTCTCCCAGCTTCTCCCCTTGTTCCACAATGGTCTATTCCTCACACGGCCACCAGAGGGTGCCATATTGATGTGGCGCCTGTGGCTTCCCTGTTCACAGATTGCCGGCACAGTCGTGCCTGGCGCCTGTAGGCCTGCTGGCCACTTGGCCTGGTGCACTTCATTCAAGCTCCACGGGCCTTTTTGCTGCGCCTGAGAACACTTCGAGCTCCTCCCCACCTTTGCCCTTGGCGGGTCCCTCCTGCAGTGCTCAGCCTTCGATCTCTGAGAACTCAGCCTGGTTTCTAGTCAGGCTAAGCTGCCTCTGCCCTCCTGTGTCATTCTCTTCTCCCCAGCCTCCTTTGTCATCTTTTCAGGGCACTTCCACCACCTGTATTTCATCCTATTTATTATATTCTTTATAGACCGTGTCCCTGCCGGCTCTGAGCTCCCCTGGGCAGAGTCTTGGCCTTCTCCACTGCCATATCCCCAGGGCCGGGTGCCCAGGACAGGTTGAATGGGCACTGAGTAACGCATGTCAGCCTGGAGTGGCACAGGTGACCTGTAGTCCGGGAGTGTCCTCCCCCACCGGGTCGGGTCCTGTTGAAGGTGTCTTCCCTCCCCCTCCCTGCTTAGGGTTAGGGCTCCAGCTCACCCACCTGAGAGCAGGCAGAGCTGGACAACTGACCGCAGCAAGGGCACAAGGAAAAAGGTGAGAGTGACACAGTTAAATGGCTGGGGGTCCGTGTGGGAGGAGGGGACACTGAGAGTGGATGGAGCGGAAGCTGCCCGAAGACTCCTGGCCTCTGGCCTCTGGAGCCAAGGAGTCTCCGTGCCTTGGTTTGTCCTGTGTGGTTCATATGGTGCCTGAAGGCTGACAGGCAGGCTGCCTGGAGGATGAGGGTGGTCTCTGCTCCTACCTGCTCACGGTAGAGGTAGGGGCTGTGTTGAGGAGTGGAGAGGTGAGTGGTGGGAGCTGGGGGGGTCACCCAATGCAGAGTCTTGGGGAGACATAACATCTGGCCTGGCAGGAGGAAGAGCACAGATTTCTGGCAGGAAGCATGGCGGGTGCAAGACCACTCTGAGCGGGCAGTGGAGGGCCTCTGGGGTCTGGCCTGGTGGTGATAGAGGGTGAAGGTGGGTGGGGACCAGCATCGAGACCCTCCTGCCCTAACCAGATGGGAGTGGGCCTTCTCTGGGGAAAACAGGCTCCCACTGACATGCAGGAAACCTCGCCCCAGCACTGGTAGTGACACGTCGGAACACCTCTGGAGAGAAACGGTGAGTTCTGAGCCAGGCAGTGAGATGGACTGTGAGAGAAGGAGGTGGAACTATTCAGGAGGGAGAACCCTCAAGGCCCTGGATGCTGGACAGAGAGGAGGGAAGGCCCAGGAATGCTGCCCAGTTCAAGGCTAACTAAACCCATGAATGAAGGTAGCACGAGTGAAGGTTGCTTCAGGCAGCAGGGAGAAGATTCACTCTTGGGGTAGATGGCGTTGGTCAAGGGGCAGCCACCTAGGACTTTCCTGTGGTTCAGTGGTTAAGAATCTGCCTTCCAATGCAGGGGACATGGGTTCAGTCCCTGGTCGGGGAACTAAGATCCCACATGCTGGGACAACTAAGCCTGTGAGCCACAACTATTGAGCCTGCATGCTCTGGAGCTTGTGTTCTGCCAAGAGAAGCCTGCATGCCACAGTGAAGACCCAGCACAGCCAAAAAAAGAAAAAGAAAAAAGGGGGTAGCCATTTGGAAAGAATAAGGCAGGAGGGGTACCTTATATGGTACAGTGTGATAATATCAGATGTGTCAACTAGCCAGTAGCCAAACGTAAAACCGAGATCATGACAGCAAGGAGAAACCAGAGAAGACTCTAGAAATGCAATTTCAGGAGGGCAGAGGCCCTTCTAAGAATTACAAAGAAACTAGAAACCAGACAAGAAAAGATAGAGAGACTGAATGACATGCTTCTGAAGAAGTCTGCTTGGTTCAAGCCACTATTAATAACATGGTGACAATCTGGGTAAATGTGGTTGTAATCCATGTGACAAAGAACTAATTTCCCTAAAATGAAAATCAGTGAAAAAGACCAAGCCAGAATAAGAAAATGGGCAAAGGGCATGAAAACACAATGCCCAGAAAAGGGAAATGCAGATGGCTTTCAACGCTATGAAAAAATGCCCGCTCGTGTTAAAAGAAATGCAAATTAAGATGCCACTGCTTTCTCGTTTGTTGTCTTCTTGGAATATCAAACATAAGGAAGGCACCTAGAAGACTGTTGATGAGAATGAGGAGAAAAGGGCTTTCATGCCCCGCTGCTGGAAGGATGGCTGACACAGCCCAGGAGGGAATTTGAGACAAATGGCAGCTCTAGCACCCAGCAGCCTTCAGACACTCATACCTGACCAAACGGTGTGTGCACGTTGTAATACAGGGCAGCACAGCTGGAGGATAAACAGGCTGAGGAAAACCAAGCCATCCTTCAGTAGGAAGTGATCAGATCAATTCCAGCATGTGAAACAATGGAATTCTGTTCAGCGGCAAAAGTGAATGAGGAAGCTCTTTATCAGAAATTATGGAACAAACTCGAAGGTAAATAATAAATGGAAACCAGCTACGTGCGAGACACCAGGCCTCGTGTGCTCCCTTCGTGGGTGAGATAAAGGAAATAATGAACGTCTTTTTCTGTTGGGATACTTCCAGAAGGACACAAAGGAAATTGGCGATGAAGGTGGTTTTCTAGGAGGAGACTGAGCAGCTGGGCTAGAAGACAGGCTTATTTGTGACTTGTCATGGTCAGTTCTTGCGTGCCTTTTAGGGTTTAGACCACGTGAATGTATTACTCATTCAGAGGTAATGTCAAAATATTAAAATAACAAGAAATTTTAAAAGCTTAACAGTGATGCTGTCTAGGCCCCAGTTTAGGATAGTTGTGTTGTAATGGGATGGGAGATGGGGAAAGCTGTGGAGCTGGAGGGACCAGTGGGCCATCTGTGGGAGGTAGGGGGAGCCCCTCCAGTGGGCAGGGGAGTGAGATGCAGGAGTCATATTCTGGGGACGGTGATAGAGCCCAGAGAGGGCTGAGATGACTCCAGAGGGTGTAACAGAAAGTTCAAGACAGCACCCAGGAGCAGATGTGTGAACGAGAGGAGGAGGGTGACCTGGCTGGGGACCCAGGACTGGAGGGGCAGTTCGCAGTGGTCCATCACTCGGAGGGTGGTCTGGGGTATGCGGGGAGGGCTCTGGGGTCTGAGGGCCGGGGTGCAAGAGTGGCCTGGCTGCTCGGTCCTGGGTGTGTCTGGGACACAAAACCGGATCCAGGGGCAGAAGAAGAGTACTTGATGAAGAAAGGGGCCCGTGCTCTGCATCCAGGGCTTTGTGGGGACTCTCCCAAGCAAAAATCCCCTCCCTGTCCCCTGGACTTGCCCTCTGGAGGCTGCTGGGCCTCTTCTGGGCTCCTCTAGCAGGAAGGAGGGAGATGACTGGAAGTGGAAAGTGGCCTGAAGTGATCGGCAGACGCAGCTGGGTTGGGGCCCAGGGTAGCAAACAGCCCTCAGTGGCTGTTTGAACCAAAACTCAAGGAATTTGACTCCAGAGCCCAGTCATTCTGGGAGGACCATGCCAGGCTGGGGGGTCAGATTCCATCANAGTGGAAAGTGGCCTGAAGTGATCGGCAGACGCAGCTGGGTTGGGGCCCAGGGTAGCAAACAACCCTCACTGGCTGTTTGAACCAAAACTCAAGGAATTTGACTCCAGAGCCCAGTCATTCTGGGAGGACCATGCCAGGCTGGGGGGTCAGATTCCATCAATGGGAACTGCCTGGAGCTAGTCGCCCCTTCTCTTCATTTTTTTTTTTTTTAATTTTTAAATTAAAAAAATTTATTTGGCCACACTGCGTGGCGTATGGGATCTTGGTGCCCCAACCAGGATTCGAACCCATGCCCCCTACAGTGCAGTGGAAGTGCAGAATCTTAAATGCCAGACAGCCAGGGACTTCCCTGGACACCCCTTTCTGACATTTCTTGATTGTGATGCTGAGCCTGGGGCTGACCAAGGCAGAGTGAAAGTGAAAGTGAAGTCGCTCAGTAGTGTCCGACTCTTTGCAACCCATGGACTGTAGCCCACCAAGCTCCTCCGTCCATGGGATTCTCCAGGCAAGAATACTGGAGTGGGGTGCCATTTCCTTCTCCAGTCCTGACCCAGGGATTGAATCCATGTCTCACACATTGCAGGCAGACACTTTAACCTCTGCACCACTAGGGAAGCCCTTAAGGCAGAGTTAAGCTCCTCCGTCCATGGGATTCTCCAGGCAAGAATACTGGAGTGGGGTGCCATTTCCTTCTCCAGTCCTGACCCAGGGATTGAATCCATGTCTCACACATTGCAGGCAGACACTTTAACCTCTGCACCACTAGGGAAGCCCTTAAGGCAGAGTGAGCTTCCACTCAAATCAGTTCCTAGTGCTGCCTCTAGGAGGCGTGCCAGAGACACCCAGGGCAACTTCATCCCTTTTTTTTTTTTAATTTAAAAATTCTTATTTCTGTAACAATTTACTAAGTTCCATATCATTGCCAAATATTAGAATACAAAGAAGACTCAGAAAATGTTGGCTGCTATTCTAATAAAAGGTTAGCATTTTTATGAAGATTTAACAATTTTAAAGTTGTATGCATTTGATGATACAGCCCAAAGATTTATAAAGCAAAAGTAAAAAGCAACAGAATTACAAGAACTGAGAAATTCGCCATTATAGTGTGAGAGTTAGCATATCAAATACCCTTCTCAGGAGCTGATAGATCAAGAGACAAATGAAAGCAATCTGTAATGATATAAAAGATGTAAGCAGACAGTTAACATCTTTGACTCATGAGACACACATGGAACACTGAAGATGTACACATTTATTTTTAAGCTTTTCATTTTGCACTGGGATATAATCGATTAATGATGTTGTGATGATTTCAGGTGAACAGTGAAGGGACTCAGCCATACATATCCATGTATCCATTCCCCCTCAAACTCCCCTCCCATCCAGGCTGCCGCATAACATTGAGCTGAGTTCCATGTGCTATACAGTAGGTCCTTGTTTGTTATCCATTTGAAATATAGCAGTACACATTCAAAACTCCCTAACCATCTCTCCCCACTGGGCAATCATATGTTCTTTCTCTAAGCCTGTGTGTCTCTTTCTGTTTTGTAAATAAATTCATTTGTATGAAGAACCTATACATTTGTGAAAAAGCAAACCTCATACTAAGTCATACATGAAGCAAGTGTCAGCAAATTTAAATGAATCAGTGAAATATAGTCCACGCTTTCTGACCACAATACCATTAGGAAGACAAAAGAAAACAAACAAAAAAAACCTTTCCCCAGCATTTGAAGATTAATAACACATTTTCAAGTGACACGGTCAAAAAATTGTAATGAAAACCCTAAGATACTTAGAACTAAAACACAATAAAATATTACACATCAAAAGTGTACCACAATTTTAAAAAAGCTATAAGCTGTAGCTAAAATAGTATTTGAGAAAAATGTATAGCCTCAAGAGCTTATATGAGGAACAAAACAAGGCTGAAATCTCATGACCTAAGCATTCAAAACTAAGAACTAAAATAAGAACGATAGAATAAACTCAAAGACCAGAAATTAAGTGGAAAAAATGGTATAGTAGAAAGGATATACAAGGCCAAAAGTTGGTTCTTTGAAAAGACTAATAAAATGAACAAATTTGGGAAACAATTAAGAACAAAGTTTGGAGACAAAAATAATCAATGTAGAATGAAAAGAAGGGATATAACAAAAATTAAAAAGTAGAGATTGCTACTGCTGCTAAGTCACTTCAGTCGTGTCCGACTCTGTGTGACCCCATAGACGGCAGCCCACCAGGCTCCCCCGTCCNAAAATTGACTTGAAAAGTAATTGAAATTTTTGAATAGCTCTGTATCTATTAAAGAAATTGAATTAGTAGTTTAAAATCTACCACCCCCTCCTCCTACATCATCCCAAACTAGGCACAGATGACTTTACAAATATTACAAAATATTCAATGAAAAGACAATACATTACCCAAACTTCTCTAAAAATAGAAAAAAAGATAATTACTGCCAACTCATTTCATGAAACTAGTATAACTTTGATACCTTCCCCTCAAAAAAAAAAAAAAAAAAGACAATGTGAAAAAGGAAAATTACTGGCAAATCTCACTGATGAAATTGGGGTCCCCCACGAATACTGGCAGTCTGAAGCCAGCAATATATAAAAGACAGTCATCATGACTGCACTTCTTAGGGTACAGAGTAAGCTGCTGTAACCAAAAAGCCTCCAAACACAGTGGCTTAAAGAAGACAAAGTGTATTTCTCTCTCACATCCAGATGTGAATGGTTCAAATCTACCATCTCCCACACATCCAAGATTGCAGCAGTATTTCTATCGATACTTCCTGTCCAGTGGAGAGGAAACAAAGATGTACAGCACACATGGCATAGCCTTCAAGGAGATGGTAGTACAAACTGCACTCCATTCATACCCTTTTCCTCCAAATGTAATTACGGGACCACATCTTGTTGCCGGGGACCCTGAGAGACGCGGACTTCAGCTGGGTATGGGTGGGGTTGGCTACAAATCTTGGAGCTCTGTTCTTAAAAAGAAATGGAGAATGGCTATTGGGGGATAGTCAGCAGCATTTCCCAGATAGACTAAATTAGGTTTGTGCAGGCATAAACCTGACTTCCCTAATTCATTGGTAAGTGAACGTTTGTTTGTTTAGTTGTTACGTTATGTCCGACTCTTTTGCGACCCCATGGGCTGTAGCCTGCAAGGCTCCTCTGTCCACAGGATTTCCCAGGCAAGAATACTGAAGTGGGTTGCCATTTCCTTCTCCAAGGGATTTTCTTAAGCCAGGGATCAAACCCATGTCTTCTACATTGCAGGCAGATTCTTTCTGCTGAGCCGCCAAGGAAGCCCCAAGTGAACATCAGGGAATGTATTAATATTATTCACAGTATCACCATAGATACATAAGAAAGAAAAGCACTCAAAACTAAACACTTATGATCAAGATAAAACTGTTATTACTAAGAATAGCAAGGAAGTTTCTTTAACTGATAATAATATATGATAATAATATCTGCCAAGAAGAGCCTGCATCACATTCAGTGGTGAAATATTAGAAGCATTCTTTTTTTTTAAATATAAATTTATTTATTTTAATTGGAGGTTAATTACTTAGAAGCATTCTTTTTAAAATCAGAAATAAGCAAAGATGACTGCCATTATTGATTCTATTCAACCCAAGGAGTTATGTTATAAAAATTGGGAAGGAAGAAATAAAACTGTCATTTTTCACAGATAAGACTGTCTAGAAAAACAGACTCGTTAGTAAGAAACACTCCATAAATTATAATAAGAATTTCCATCCAGGTTGCCATATATATAAGTGAAATTTACAATGTTTGACATTTTTCTATGTATAAGCAACAAACAGAAAATGACATTTTAAAAAGTGTTAGCTATAATGACACTGAAAGTAATAAGGTATCAAGGGATAAATCTTACTTTAAAAGTGCATGACATTTCTTGAGCGAAATTATAAAATTTTATTGAAAGCTATAAAGAAGAAATATGACATGTTAATGGTAGGAAGATTGAAGGATGTTACCAAGATGTCAATCCTCTCCAAATTCTTCTATAAATTGAACAGAATTCTAATCAAAATCCTGTCATAGTTTTTCTTGGAACTTGACAAGCTGATTCTAAAATTTCTGTGAAAGAGCAAATGGTTAGTGACAACTGTAACAACTTTGAAAAAGTTTGAGAGAAGACTTAGCCCTTCTGAATATAATGACCTAACACAGAATTTCAGTAATTAAGGCAGCGTGATGCTGGCTCCAAGGTGGACACATAGACCAATAGATGGAGAAGCTAGGAACAGACACACACTCACAGACACACTTGCTGTGGACAGCTCGGCTGCAGCTCACTGGTGACAAGACAGGCAGCTGTGCTCATTAACGGTGCTGCTGGGCTGTCCCTGGTGGTCCAGTGGTTAAGAATCTGCCTGCCGATGTAGGAGACATGGGTTTGATCCCTGGTCTAGGAAGATCGCACATGCTGCAGGGCAGCTAAGCCCAGGCACCACGAGTACTGAAGCCTGTGCCCCTATAGCCTGTGCTCTGCAACAAGTGAAGCAAAGAAGAGCAGCACCCACTTGCCACAGCCAGAGGAAGTCCCAGCAATGAAGCCCCAGTGCAGCCAAAAAATGGAAACAAACAAAAAACGGTGCTGGGGCTTCTCTCGTGGCTCAGTGGTTAAGAATCCACCTGCCGATGCACGAGACACAGGTTGGACCCCTGTCTGGGGAAGATCCCACTTGCTGCTGGGCAAACAACTACGGAGCCTGTGCCCTAGCGTCCAGGAGCGCAGCTAACTGGGCCCGAAGTGCCACAGTACTGAAACCTGCGTGCTCGAGAGCTCGCGTGCCGCAATGAGAGAAACGGCGGCAGGGAGAAGCCTGTGCACCGCAGCTAGGGAGTGGCCCTTGTCCTCCACTACTGGAGCAAAGCCTGTGCAGCGACAGAGACCCAGTGCAGCCGGAAACAAACAAACAGAACGCAAACGACTAGTCAAGGCCACGGTTTTTCCAGTGGCCGTGTATGGATGTGAGAGCTGGACTGTGAAGAAGGCTGAGCGCCCAAGATGCTTTTAATGCTTTTGAACTGTGCTGTTGGAGAAGACTCTTGAGAGTCCCTTGGACTGCAAGGAGATCCAACCAGTCCATTCTGAAGGACATCAGCCCTGGGTGTTCTCTGGAAGGACTGATGCTAAAGTGGGAACTCCAGTACTTTGGCCACCTCATGCGAAGAGCTGACTCATTGGAAAAGACTCTGATGCTGGGAGGGATTGGGGGCAGGAGGAGAAGGGGACGACCGAGGGTGAGANAGATCCAACCAGTCCATTCTGAAGGAGATCAGCCCTGGGTGTTCTCTGGAAGGACTGATGCTAAAGCCGAAACTCCAGTACTTTGGCCACCTCATGCGAAGAGTTGACTCATGGGAAAAGACTCTGATGCTGGGAGGGATTGGAGGCAGGAGGAGAAGGGGACGACCGATGGTGAGATGGCTGGATGGCATCACCAACTCGATGGACATGAGTCTGAGTGAACTCCGGGAGTTGATGATGGACAGGGAGGCCTGGCGTGCTGCGATTCATGGGGTCACAAAGAGTCGGACATGACTGAGTGACTGAACTGAACTGAACTGAAACAATTATTCTTAAAGTGGTCTGGAGTAATTGGTCATGGCGATGGTGAAATTAAATCCTTAATCTCATGAAAACTGAAAAAATCTTACTTTACCACAGCCTAAAACCCATGCCAAATGTTTAAGGACCTAAATGTAGGAAATGAAACTTTAGAAGCTTTAGAAGAAAATGCGGTAGAATATCTTGATGAAGTTGGGAATAAGGCAGAACTTTATCAGCAAAACTCACTCCAGAAGCACAAGTTATTAGGAAAGAAATTTAAATCAGACTACATCCAACTGAAAACTTTATGTATTAAAAGTCACAACTGATTCTAAGACATCTCAAAGACTGGAAGGAAGATTTGTAATGCATATAGTAAATTTAAGTTTAAAAATCAGAATATATATAAGAACTTCACCAAATAAGTATCAGAGAGTAGAGACATGGACAAGAGATATGACAAGATAATTTATGGAACAGGAATCATGAGTGTCTGATAAAGATGCTCAACCTCACTAGAAACAAGTTAGTATAAATTAAAGCTGCAACAAGATGCCAATTCACACCCATGAAGTTGGCAAAAGAATAAAAAGTCTTACAAAGCCAAATGTGGCTGAGTGTGTGGACCATGAGGATCCCTGAAAAATGACTTTTCACTCTGCATTTAGGTGAAAGATGTAGGTGCCTGGCAGCTCTGCTGTCCCTCTTTTGGAGCAACCTCACCCACCAGCTTCAGGTGTCCATAAACATCCATAGCAGAACTATTTGGAAAGCAAACATCGCAAGCCTCATGCATATCCAGTAACAGGAGATGGGATAAATGCATTTTGATGCAACCATATCACACGATATTACACACAAGCAAAGATACCTGAACAATAGCTACAGGTTAAACATTTACCAGTACACTGCTGGGTGCTTCCAGAATGCTAAGGCCTGTGGTGGGGGGAGGAAGCTGACCTGAGCAGCCCCTGGATAAGAACTAGGACCTCTGTGAGCACGATCTAGCGAGGTGGGTTGGGCTGAAAATGAGGAAGGGTTTTCTAACAGGCCCGGCTGCCCAAGGTGGAAGAGACTGTCCCCTAAGGGAATGAGTTCCCCATCATTGGAGGAATGTGAGCTGGACTGGGCAGCTGCTTCATGGGCCAAGCCTTGGATACCGGAAGTGCAGAGGCAGGGCTGGATAAAGATGGCCTCTATGATCCCTCTGCGCGTGCCCAGAGATCCCGTGCTTCTGTGAGTCAGTGAGCTTGCACAGTGTGGTTAAGAGAGGACTGAATGAATAACCAAACTGTGCCAGATCCCTGGATGGAACTGCTCACTAACAAAAGGGGATGGACCATGGGCACACAACAGCTCGGATGGAGCACAGAAACACACCGAGGGAAGGAAACCTTTTGCAAGAGGCTGAATACTGTGATTCCATTTATGTGAAACACTAGAAAATGCATGCTAATCTGTAATGATAGAGAGCAGATCAGAGCTTCTCTGTGGGGGTACGGAGGTGGGGGAATGGATGTGCAGGGGTGAGAAGAAACCTTCCACAAGAATGGGAAAGTTCTCTGATGTTTGGCGTCTTGATTATGGTAGAGATTTCATGCATATATGTATTGGGTTGGCCAAATGAACCCAAAGTTCACTTGGGTTTTCTGTAAGATGTTATGGAAAAACTTGAATGAACTTTTGGGCCAAACCAGTATCTGTGAAAATGAATGGAGTTGAACACTTTAAATGGATTCATTTAATGTATGTAAACTATGTCTCAATATAGATACTTAAAAACAAAAAAGAAAAAGTGAAGAGGCCTGGAGAGGAGGCCAGTGCTGCTGTATCTTGGTCTCGATCACATGCACAGGAGCCTCAGATGTCCCATCTGTAAAATAAGGCTTCCAGTGTAATGGTTACAAGTGCATTAAGTCATTCTGGGCAAATTCATGAATCACTCTGGGCCTCAGTTTTCTCATCTGTAAAGTGGGGGAACAATAGAGACACCACCAGCCAGGGTTTAGAGCAGTGGTTGCCTCACTGGAGGCCCACAGAGACTGCTACTGCTCCTCTTGCTTTGCAGACACCCGGTGGTGTCACCCAGGCTGCCCTACTCCCCATTTATTCTCCTGCCATCCCTGCCCTGTCCTCACAGCCATAGGGCTACCTGCAGACTGGAGCCATCCCAAGATACTCTGTGGTCCCCAGGCCTCTGAGTCACTCTCGTTACCGGTTATAGGTTCCTCAGGGGCAGCTTCTCGTCTTCCTGGTTTTGTATCCACTGCAGTACCAAGCCCAGAGCTAGGTATTCAAGTGGTATATAACAGACGCTCGCAGAATGAAGGAGGGATTCGGGTGGCCCTAAGTCAGGGAAGATTTTGTCTGTGTTGTCCTGGAGATTGGCTTTCTCAGCATGGAGGGCAGGTACAAATTTAGGGCCGTCATAGCCATGTACAGTTGAGTAGGTTGTTCACTGCACAAGGGAGTTCCACCCCAGGGGACAAATGGGAGATGAAACACAGTACATACATCCGCTTCCAAGTCACGTGGCCATCTGCGTTGCCTGTGTCTTCCCAAAGAGGTGCATTCTTCTTTTTTCTTTTTAAATAAACATTTTATTTTGGAATAAACTTAGATTTACTGAAAAATTGCAAGGACACTGAGAGAATTCACTGTGTCCTTCAACCAGTTTCCCCTTATGTTCACAGCATTTATAGAACCACAGAACTTAACCTTAGTATAATACTATTATTTAATTTCAAATTTGTCTTGGAGTTTACTGCCTTTTCCATTAATATCCTTTTTTCCCCCGTTGTTTCAGGATCCAATCCAGGATTGCATTTAGTACATTGTTTTCATTAGATTAACACAGAGATTACCCTATGGGATCCCAGTGCTTGGGAAAAGAATGTGGATTTGGGGCAGTAGCCAGAACAAAGTCCTTAGGTGGCCTGTGAGGCACCCAGCCTGGGTTGTGGGGGAACCCTTGACCTTCCTGACGCTGGCTGGGTGCCATTAAGTCTTTGCGTTGTCTCCACTCAGCCCATGCCAAGCACAGAGAAAAGACATCAAAGTTGGTTGGTGAGTTTTAATCATTGGCTGGCCAAGTTTTTTAGAGCAGGCCCTCAGGGAGGACCTTTCCCTTTCCGTGGAAGCCGTTTTTGACAACCCTGTAGCTTGCGTGGAAGGTTCAGGAAGGTTCAGCTCCTTGTGTTTGCTGGCGGGAGAGGGGTCATTGATCCAGCACCTGGCATTCCACACTCTCTGGCCAGTCTCCTGGTTTGTCCTGAGTGACCAGTGAGCAACTCTGCCCGTTGCCTCCCTCCCCTTGCCCCTAGAGCCGGAAGGGTGCTGGGTGTGGGGAGCGCTAGCAGTGAGAGTAACAGCTAGGTGAACTTGGAGCTGCCTGCCGAAAACCGGTGCCACTGGGATCCTGAGTCTCCTGGAGGCCGAGCGGGCTCACTCCTCTGCCCTACCCAGCTGCAGAACTCAGGTTTTGTCCCCCAGACAGCAGCTGGGGTGACAGAGGAGCTTGGAGTCACCTGACCCTGGGTTTGACTTCAAGTTGGGCAGTCCTCGTGAATCAACCTAAGCCTCAGACCTTGAGTTTCAGCGTTGTTTAAACGGGCCACAGTTCCTGAGCCAGGGCGCCTGTCCCCAGAGCTCCCTCCAGCACNGTGACAGAGGAGCTTGGAGTCACCTGACCCTGGGTTTGACTTCAAGTTGGGCAGTCCTCGTGAATCAACCTAAGCCTCAGACCTTGAGTTTCAGCGTTGTTTAAACGGGCCACAGTTCCTGAGCCAGGGCGCCTGTCCCCAGAGCTCCCTCCAGCACAGGGCCCGGCAGGTGTGGCACTACCGGCCACTCCATTTCCCCTTCTCCGTCAGCTGACTCCCTGCCTCTCTTCCTGCCTCATCACATCCCCCATCCCTGCACACTCAGGGGCTTCCACACTGGCCCTCGCTCATGGAAGTCTTCCTGTCTTGCCTAGGCAGTCCCCTCTGGAGTGCCCTTTCTCTGACACCAGCTTTAACGTACCTGCTCAAATGCCACGCTGAAGGTCCCAGCTCACCTTCTGTGTGACTCAGATCCCCTCCTTACCAATCCTCTGTGCCCCATTACTTCCTAGTTTGTTTTATGGACACCTGTGATGAAGCTGTATCTTCCCGCTCACATCCTGGACTCGCCAGCACTAGCTCCTGTGCCTGGCACACAGTAAGTGCTCATTAAATGCTTATTGCTTAGAACTGAGGTAAACTCCACTCTTGGAAGTCTCAGGTTCTTAGAGAACAGCTCTGGCCCTGCCTGTGGAAGTACGTCTCCAGCCCCGAGGGTCTCCATATCTCCTGCTGGTGCCTCAGAGCAGCGATACTCGTGGGGCTGGCCAGGGCCCAGCCCAGCACCTGAGGGCCACCCCGCCCTGGAGCCGTTCTGCCAGACCGCACGCTCCGCCTTCTGCAAACGGCTGTTGGGGCAGAGACTTGGGTAAGTTCCCCTTCCGCTTCCTCCTGCCTCCTGTCCCGCTGCTGCTGCTCCCCGCTCAGGACGCCTCTCCAGCTCTCCACACCCCGTGCCTGCAGGAACGCTGGGGCTCTGAGCTGTCACCACTACCAGCCCCCAGGCCTCGGACACCATGCAGGCCATCAAGTGTGTGGTGGTGGGAGATGGGTAGGTATCTGGCTGGACTTGCTCACAGCTCTCTCCAGGGGTAGCCCTGGGGCCCTCCCACCCTGGAGTCCCTGAGGAAGCCCCCTGCCTGCAGACAGAGGGGTCCCTAGGAGGCGGCCAGAGGAACCACTCCCTTTTACTCCCAGAGTCCAGAGGGAACCCCAGGGGTGGGCTGCACACAGCTTCGCTCTCTGCCCCACTCATCCCGGAAACTGCCTGGGTAAAAGACTGCGCTTAGGGGTAGCTGGGGCCTCTCGCCTGCACCCTGAGAGTTGGGGCTGGTCTCTTTTGGGACTTCGGTCTCTAAATCTGGCGGGGGGTGGGGCCCCAGGCTGACCTGGGCTCTAGTCCCTGACTTGCTCTGCTGTGTGGCCTTTTGCAAGTCACAGTGCCTCTCTGAACCAAAGCTTGGCCATCTGGGAGGAGGTCCACGCCCTCAGGGTTGATGTCCGGTCGCTTGAGCTATTTTGAGTGGTCCTGCACGTATGTGTGCTCGATAAAGCTTGCCTTCTAAGTCTCAGCCTGCCTGGCTGGGGAGGTGATGTGGGGGATGTGGGTGAGGAGCAGAGGGGGAGGGGCGTGAGAGGCAGCGCTAGGGCAGGAGGAGGGCNGGGAAAGCCTGTTACAAATTCCCAGATCCATGCCACACTCATGATTCAGAATCTCGGGTAGGACCCCAAAGTCTGTCCTTTAACAAACATCTCTGTGTGATAACGCTGATACAGAAATTCTCAGACGGGGACACTGAGGCCCGTGGAGGTAGGGCTTGGGTCTCCCCTGAGGTCTGGGCTAAGGGACCACACGGGTCCTCAGAAAACCTCCCCGGGTCTCGGGCAGGGCCCCTGACGGCTGTCCTCTTGAACTTCCTGTCTTTCAGAGCCGTGGGCAAGACCTGCCTGCTCATCAGCTACACCACCAACGCCTTCCCTGGAGAGTACATCCCCACCGTGTGAGTTCTGCACGTGGGTGGGATGCTCGGAGGCTGGGGAGACACGCATGGACCACCAGGCACACCCCCCTTTCAGGCACTTCCTGTGTGCCGGGCCTGTATGGGCACTTGGAGGTCAAGCTCCAGCCAATCTTGGGCCTGCTAATCCAGAGGGGGAGGTAGCCACCTGTGCCAGGATGAGCGCCCTGGGCTCCCAGAGGGGAGAGAGGTGCAGGAGGCAAGCCAGGGAGCGGGGCCTTCAAGCAGGGAGACATGGAGAGCTGGCCTGAGCAGAGCTGGGTGGAAGGGGACTGGGAGAGAGGAGAGGAGTGGGTGCAGGAGGAGAGCATGAACACTGGGCACACGTGTGCGCAGGGGGAGAGGACAGTGCCCCTGGAGACGGCCCAGGACCCACCCTCGTGCTGGATGCGGAGCAGGGCTGCCACCTGATTTGCAGGTGTGGAGGAGTATGTGGGCTGAACGGAAGCACCAGCCCCTCTCTCCTTGATGCTCGGCGGCCCCACTCCCTCACGACAGCCCCCAGCTCTGCAGCACAGCACCTTCAGCTACACCACCAACGCCTTCCCTGGAGAGTACATCCCCACCGTGTGAGTTCTGCACGTGGGTGGGACGCTCGGAGGCTGGGGAGACACGCATGGACCACCAGGCCCACCCCCCTTTCAGGCACTTCCTGTGTGCCGGGCCTGTATGGGCACTTGGAGGTCAAGCTCCAGCCAGTCTTGGGCCTGCTGATCCAGAGGGGGAGGTAGCCACCTGTACCAGGATGAGCGCCCCGGGCTCCCAGAGGGGAGAGAGGTGCAGGAGGCAAGCCAGGGAGCGGGGCCTTCAAGCAGGGAGACATGGAGAGCTGGCCTGAGCAGAGCTGGGGGGAAGGGGACTGGGAGAGAGGAGAGGAGTGGGTGCAGGAGGAGAGCATGAACACTGGGAGACCGGAGATGTCAGGGGACACGCGTGCGCAGGGGGAGAGGACAGTGCCCCTGGAGACGGCCCAGGACCCGCCCTCATGCTGGATGCGGAGCAGGGCTGCCACCTGATTTGCAGGTGTGGAGGAGTATGTGGGCTGAACGGAAGCACCAGCCCCTTTCTCCTTGATGCTCGGCGGCCCCACTCCCTCACGACAGCCCCCAGCTCTGCAGCACAGCACCCAAGGCTCTGCGTGGCCTTCTCCAACCTTCCCTTCTGGCTTCACCACCCAGTCCTTCACTTCTTGTTCTGTTTCTGGCCGCCTGGTCACCAAACACACCCTGGACATTTCTACTTCAGGGTCTTTGCTCCAGCTCTTCCTTCTGCCTCGAGTGCTTTTCCTTCCCACGCCCATGCGTCTAAGTCCTCCAGGCCAGCTCCAGCATCCCTCCTCCAGAAAGCCTTTCTGACGTAGTCTGAAGGGGTCTCTCACTCCCTAGACAGACTATCTGATCTTTCCCATGACCAAGAGTCTACAGAGGGCAGGGGGCCATGTCCAGTTCTTTAAGGGACTTAGGGTCTTACATGCAGTATAATCTGCATATTGTCTTAGAAACGATGTATATATCTTGAGTTGACCTGAATTGAACTTCATGGAGAGGCCCTAGGAGGATGGGTCACAGCTACCCTCTCTCAAGGGCCTACTGGGTGCCGGTCCCTGGAAATGTCACACGTGTGTGACCTCATCTGATGCTCGTGGGAGGAGTTGGGATTACTTTAGTCCTACAGTGTCTGTGGGGGGAGCTGAGGCTCACAGAAGCTAAGGGACCTGCCCCTCCAAGGTTCACCAGGTGGCCTAGGATCTCTCTATTTCTCCCTGACACAAAGGGCCAGGCTCCAGTTGCCTCAGGGACCCCAGCCCAGGCAGGAGGATGGCAGCTAGGAGAGGGCAGAGGGCAGGAAACCTGGGAAAGCAATTTCTAGCCTGGTTCTGTTCCCAACTCCCCATAGGGGCACTGGTGCCCCTCTTCACATCAGCCTGTATCTGCCCACTCACCATCCAACACCAAACGTTTCTCAGCGCCTCCTGGTGCTGAGGGATGGTGGGCTCTAGACGTGGCAGGGAGGCAGGTGTAGCGTTAGGCCAACCAGCTCCTGCAGAAGGTTATTGTCACCAGGACTGTCACTGGTACCACCTACTCTCATGCCCCTGCCTGTCACAGATGGGCTGAAGGGCCCACTTGCTCAGAGACCTTAGACCCAACGCTTCCCCTTTCTGAGCCTCAGTTTCTCTTTCTTTAAGAAGTGGGGCGGGGCTGGGAGGTGCCAAGTTCCTTGCCCATGCACCCTCCCTGTGCAGGGAGATGGGAGGTGAGTTCTCTGATGCGAGGTGGGGGGACCAGCAGAGGCCAAGGAAGGGCCAGGTGCTCTCAGCAACCCCTGGTGGCCCCGAGCAGATTCAGTGGTCCTGGACGACTTTACAGGACAGACAGGATGGACCAGACAGGGTTTACCCTCCCAGGAGTCTGAGGAGCTGGGTCAGAGATCAGGGCCTGCTCCCAGGCGGGCCATCCAGGCAGGCTCACAGCATCCCACACAGGAGGCTCCTGCACTTCATTTAATGCTCGGAGGCCCCCGTCCCCAAACTCTTAATGTTAGAACAAGGGCCCTACGTTTTCATTTTGTGTTGGGCCCGGCCTGGTATGTAGCCAGACCTGCACCCCACCCTCTTTGCCTTCCATATGGAGTCACTTGGCTCTGGACAAGCCCCTAGAGGGGCTCCTGCTTCAAAGCCTGCACTCCTGTGACAGAGAGGGGAAACTAAGCCACCCTGAGCCCTTGACACTGGAGGGTGGCGACAGTTGGAAACGGTAGAGTTGGGGGAAACAGGCAGCCTGAGATCTCCAGCAGAGAGATAAAGGTCAGGAGGGCTCTGAGGCTCAGGGTGGCAGGGTTTGCTGGGGCCAGAGGCCTGTGCCACAAGAATCAGATCGGATAAGAGAGAGCGAGTTCAATTTACTGCCTAGGGTTGGGGGATAAGAGCCCGAAGTCAAGGGCACGTCTCACAGATGGGGAGACTGAGGCCTGCTCTGTGGATGGTCAGGTGCTGGGCATTGGAGATACAAAGATGAGGTAGAAAGACCCTGCTATGGGGTGTTTGTGACCTAGAGGATCTCCCCCTTACCCTCTCCTTATGACCACTCTCAAAGGGAAGCCCAGGTGAGCTTTCAAATGCAAAAACTAGATAGAGAAATACTTTGCTGAAATTCCCCTCTCAAAACCCATTTCCTACCCACTCCATTTTGGTCCTTGGGGACCACACATGCCAGCCTCCCCCAGGCCTCTGCACCCGCCACTTCCCATCACTCAGTTCCCTGCTGAAACAGCCCATCCCTGACCCAGGTCTAAACAACCCCTCCCTCCACCCAGGCCTCCTCCATCCCTCCACACCCTGCTGGATGGTCTCTGTTGCCCATCCTGATCTGACTTCTCCTGCTGAGATGGCAGCTCTATGAGGACAGGTCCCTGGTCCCTCTAGTTCACTAGACCAGCTGCTAGAACAGAGTTGAGCACCTCGCTGGTGCTCTCTAGTGACTGGACCACCCTGGCTGGCAGAGAGGGCATGCTCCAGTCTGCTCTGAGAAGGTGCTGGAACTCAGCCACCAGCAGGGAGCTCGGGTCTGCGGAGCTTCTCTCTGGGAAGAACACAAGGAGTAAATTTGGGTCAGATGGGCCAGTATTTGGTTTTCACTTTCCTTTGTAAACTGGCAGTCCAGCCTGGATTCCCATAGATAGGATGGCGCCCAGCCTCCCTAGTGGAGATTCCAGGGGTCCTGCCGAGTTTTCCCACCTGGCCTTGCAACGCCCCCTTGCCCTGTACTCCTGCCGCCAGGTGTGTTAATCCCTCCCCGTGTCAAGCTGGCTCAAGCCTGCTCACTGCTCCTACACAGCCTCCGTCCCCTCCCATCCCATCTGGGACACCCATGCCTCCTCACAGGGGTCCATGCCTCGCCTGACATATCAATGCTCCCTGTCCCCAGAGCAGCAGCCACGCTTGCCCCGTGTTCTTTGTGTTCTGTGAGTCCACCTTCCTTCCCCGGAGGCCTGCGTGGTGGTCAAGTGATGCGCAGGGCTGAGGGCCGCTTCATCTGTCCCATGCCCTTCTCCTCTCCATGGCAGAGGGCTACAGAGCCGAGTGTGTAGCCTAGGGGTGCAGAAAGGGGCCACACAGACTGGGTAAAAGCATACCAGCTGTGTGACCGTGGGCAGGTTACTCTAGGGCTCTGAATCCCAGACACAATGTAGAATCAGGTCCTGGGTCCACTGAATGATCTAAGTATAAAGGACCCGGAGCAGCATTTGGGACCCCCAGGTGCTCAGCAAGCATGGATTCCCTGCCGTCTGCACAGGTCCGGGTCAGCCCCATGTGCAGTGCTGCGCTTAGTCTCTCAGTCACGTCCCACTCTTTGCAACCCCATGGACTATAGTCCGCCAAGCTCCTCTGTCCATGGAATTCTCCAGGCAAAAATACTGGAGTGGGTTGCCATGCCCTCCTCCAGGGGATNTCAGCCCCATGTGCAGTGCTGCGCTTAGTCTCTCAGTCACGTCCCACTCTTTGCAACCCCATGGACTATAGTCCGCCAAGCTCCTCTGTCCATGGAATTCTCCAGGCAAAAATACTGGAGTGGGTTGCCATGCCCTCCTCCAGGGGATCTTTCTGACCCAGGGATCGAACCAATGTCTCCTGCACTGCAGGCACATTCTTTACTGTCTGAGCCACCAGGGAAGACCAGGAATCCTGGAGTGGGTAGTCTTTCCCTTCTCCAGGGGATCTTCCCAACCCAGGGATGGAACCCACATCTCCCACGTTGCAGGTGGATTCTTCACCATCTGAGCTACTAGGGAGCTCCTGCACCTGAGCTCAAACTTCACTGAGCCTCTGGCCATGAACTCACAGTGATGCTTATACCACAGACTTTTCTGAACTGGGTAACAGGATCTAGTCCTGGTTCTGCCACCAACTGACTGTGAGATCATGGGCAAGTCCCTTCCCGTCTGTGAGCCTCAGTTTCCTCATCTGGAAGAAAAGAGTGAGGGTTGGCCACGGTGGTGGTGTATGTTCCGTTAGTCCTGGCTGCCTGTGGGTCTCTGGACTGGGGGACTCAGGGGTTGTGGATCACTGTCTCCGCAGGAATCCCTCAGGCTCTGGGGAGGGGCCAGTGATGGGGCTGTTTCAGGATGAGGTTGCTCAGCTTCTCAGCATTTCCGCATGGGATGGCTTGAAAGTCCTCTCTGGCTGGATCCTCTTAGTGGCCCTAAAAGATGGGGCTTTTCTTTTCTCACAGTGAAGAAAGTGAGGCTCAGAGAAGCTGGGCTACTCACCCAGGGTCACACAGCCAGGACAAGGCTTCACAAGGAACTTTCTGCTCCCTTCCCACTCTGGGGGCGGGGAGAGACTGTCCCCAGGCAAATCCACCCTCCTATGGAGCATTAGTCTACTCTCTCTCACTCACAAATGAGTGCTCAGAAGGAGACCAGATCAAATCCCAGCTCCTGTGCTCCTGAGCTGGCTGACTTTGGAAAAGTTATTTGACTTCTTGGGGCCTTGATTTCCTCAACTGTCTAAAGAGAATAATTTGAGGGTCTTTTGCCTTGGGTCACATGGGACTTCAAAACCTAAGGTATGAAGGCCCCTAGCCCTCTGCCTGGCACCAGAGCAAGTGCTTGGTCCTGTGACAGGCCCTACAAATCAGCTTTTTCCCCGTCACTGTGGCCCCTGAGATCCTAGAGCTGGTTCAGAGAAGATAGATATCCTTGGCTCAAGGAATCTTGGGGGCCTTTTTGGTGTCAGAATTTCAGACTAGACATTAGAGGAGATAAAGTCCCTATATCCTAAGCTCACCCCAAAGGAGTGTTTCTGGCCAAAGCCAAAGAAAACACAGGGACTTCTTTTCCCATCACGCTCGGCGGTGTTTCCCTGAATAGTGCCTTTGGCCTGAAATCCCACAGCGGTAATGGGTGGTACCCGGAGCAGACACAGGGCAACTGTTGCTGTCGTTGTCACTTAGCCGCTCAGTCGTGTCTGACTCTTTTGAGACCCCATGGACTGTAGCCCGCCAGGCTCCTCTGTGCATGGGATTTCCCGAGCAAGAATACTGGAATGTGTTGCCATTTCCTTCTCCAGGAGATCTTCCTAAACCAGTGACTGAACCTTGGTCTCCTGCATTGGCAGGAGGATTCTTTCCCAGTGAGCCACTATGTGCCAAATGCGATGCTGGCCTCAGTGCAGTGAGGAGCAAGCCAAGCCTGATGCCTTTGGGTGCTGAGTTCACCACAGATTACTGAGTGGGGGTGGGCTGGGGCTCAGGGAAGGCTTCCTGGAGGAGGTGACCTTGAGATGGGGCTGGAAAGAGGATGAGTAAGAATCAGACTGGCACCAGGAAAGAAGAGGAGGAAGCCAGGGGAAGGGCGTTTGCAGGAACTTTCCAGGCAGGAAGGAGCAGGGCCATCTGAGGAAGTGAAGGCTGGACAAGCGCAGGGTATTAAACGCATCAGGTGGCCCACTGTTTTGGTGGAGGGTGCCTGTCACAAGACAGATGTCTTTGAGTTGCTCTGAAGCACTAGGGCTTCTGCAGCCTGTCAACGAGCAATGTTCTTGGAGGACTTCATGGAAGAGGTGGCGTCCCAAGTGCTTTGGTTCAGTTTAACTCTGTTCTACCTACACTCACTAGGTGCCAGTCCTGAGACTTCAGAGATAAAGAGATACGGACCCTGCCCCCATGGAGCCCCAGCTACATGGCAGGAGAGACACATTAATGCCAGCTCATAGTCTAGGCAAGGCAGCTGCCTGAGGGAGGGGATGACAAAATCTTTCCAGGTGGGGAACAAGGAAAGAGGTGGCCAGGATGTTTCCCCACAGAGGAGGAACTGCCTCGGCAGGGCTTTGAAGCGTGAATGGGAGACGGGGTGCTGAGGGCACAGAGGAGCATTCCCAAGAGAGGCACGGGCAGACAGCGGCACAGGCTGGAGAGCATGGTGGGCCCTACAGCCTGGGAGTGAGGAAACACCTTCGACAAGGAGAGGATGGGAGGGCACTCCAGGCAGGGGGGCACAGCGTGAACAGACTCAAGGAGCAGGAAGCCTGAGTCTTGCCAGAAACGGAAACGGCTTGGCTGATGTGTGAAGGGAGGAGTAGGGGGACAAGCTGGAGGAGCCTGAGGTCTCAGTGGGCCAGGTCAGGGGACAGGAAGCAGGACCTGTGTGGGTGACCTCAATGCAGAGAGAGGGGTGGTGGCCCCTTGCCCTCAGGGAGGCTGCAGAAGCAGCTGTGGCATGGGGTAGTGAACGCTGGACGTGGAATCAGAACTGGCTTCACACCTGGTTGGGTCACTTGCTCACTGGCTGTGTGGCTAGGGTCAGTCACTCTACCTTTCTGATCCCAGTTTCTTTTTGCACAGCATTAGAGACCAGCCGCTCCCTCTCAGGAATGTGTGTAGCGAGAAATACTATTGAACCGAACCTTTAAAAAAATCTGGAAGCTCGTGTGATTGTCCCAGAGGCCTGTCTGGTGTCGGCAGGGAGTTTAGCATGTGCATATCCCTCAGCACGTGCCTTTCCAGTGTGTGCCAATGGCATTTCCTGAAATCTCCGGTGACTGGCAGCTTTTGGGGTGGGCTGGAAGGCCAGTGAATTAATACCCCAGGATATCCCTCTGCCAGTGGGAGGTGGAGAAGGTGGATAAATACCCCAGCTCTCTGCCTCCTCAGGGGGATGCCCTGAGCTCAGAGGTCCCAGCAAGATGGAGTCCCAGTTCCACCTGCCCCCCAGTAACGCCTCAATAGCTTCTGCCCCCTGCCTTGGCTCCTGGGATTACTTTCCAAGTAAACTTTCATCTCAGGGTTTGCTTCTGGGGGGACCCAAACTAAGATGGGAATGAGCATTCATTCAACAAATAATGGGTGCCCGCAGGACTTCCCTGAGGGTCCAGTGATAAAGACTTTGCCTTACAATGCAGGGGGTGCGGGTTCGATCACTGGTTGGGGAACTAAGATCCCATAAACCTCTAGGCAAAAAAAAACCCCACAATATAAGACAGAAGCAATACTGTTAACAAATTCAATAAAGACTTTTAAAATGGTCCACATAAAAAAACAACTTAAAAAAAATTGGTTGACCAGCTGCAGCGTTCGGCCTCAGAGGAAGGTAAAGTTTATTCTGATTATGCCTTTGAGAGAATGTTCTACAGTCTCGAAAAATCATCTCTTCAAAGGATGTGAGCTGTCCGCTGTGCTAAGTCGCTCAGTCGTGTCCTGCTCTTTG